>JANHFL010005461.1:82631-92917 GCA_032468155.1 Oxyrhabdium leporinum
ATAGATAGATAGATAGATAGATAGATAGATAGATAGATAGATAGAGGCAGGCAGGCAGGCAGGCAGGCAGGCAGGCACAGACAGAGTAAAATGAGTCACTTGGATTCTTGCTTTTTTCTTTTCCTTCAGCATAAAGACAAAAGAAGATGCATCTATATGCCAGGCCACTATTGTCAAGTCTACACTTCCATGAAAAGCTCTTGGCTAAGCCTGAACAAAGGGAAATCACCACAGATTCTACATAAGGCATAGGGAGAAAGCTACAAAATAATAGAAATCACACCCAGCCTGTTTCTCAGAGCTTCTGATAGATCAAAGCCTTTCTAATTCAAACTCAAAGCTTCTTTATATTAAATACTAGAAAAGTATGTTTAGATAACATTACAGGGCTGACTTAAGTCATAAAACCCAGGAAATTTAAAATTAAGGTTGGCACTTCAGTCTTAAATCATGCAACTGAGGAGGAGAAAGGAAAAATAAAAAGGCCAATCAGGCGGGAACAACAGCAGGAACTAAAATAGTCTTTTGTTTTTCTTCCTTAATGTATGCTGTTGGGAAGCAAAGTCACAGTTTTATTATCTATAATCATTACTCGCTGTAACTTCCTGATTTCCATGTCACTGATTCTCCAGATAGAGATAGCATTTTAAAATCTGGATTTATTCAGTTGGACAAGCTATAAGAACAAGTGTTTTTCAACCAATTTTAGAATGTTGTCTAATACTTCTGATATGATGAAGAACAGCCATAACATTTTCAGGAGAGGAAGATGAGAAGAAAAGTAATACAGCCTCATCGGTATTTCTAAAAGTTATGTTTTCTGTTCCTGAACTGGAGATAGCTAATATTTAATTTTAGGAACTAAAATATGATCATATATATCATATATATCATATCACAAATGGGTAAAAATGTCTCGTGAGCTATCAGGGTCCTAATGATTTTTTTGCCTATATGAAAGAAGAACAAAAAACCAATATAGTGGGTGTAGGTGTGTATAGTCTAGTGGTTTTTAAGTCAGGTCTTCAAAAGTGTGTGTCTTGCTCAGCACTAAAATTCACTGGGAGAACTTGAGTCAGTCAACATTAGTTAACTAAATCTCTCTCTCTAATGATTGTGGTCAAGACACAACAAAGTTATCCTGTTTTTTATGCCATAGCAAAATAAAGCATTTATCAATAAAAGTATATTTTATTTTGAGATTTTACTATTATGTAAATTGCTGTTTGATAAAACTAAAATAATCATGCCATGTTAGAAATCACACAAAATTGTCATGTTGGACTTTAAACAGAACTACAAATAGATAAAAATCAAATTTTACAACAGAACTTGCTTTATTTTGGGTTTGGATCCAAAAATATCAAAAATATTTGAGCAGTCCAAGCATTAGTTATAATCAGGGGTGGGCTGCTGCAGGTTTGCAGGGGTTTGGGCGGACCCTTAGCGAAGATTCTGCAGGGTTCACCAAACCCCCAAATCCCACTCCTGGCTGGCCCTGCCCCGTCCCTCCCCAGAGTTTCCATGCGGCCCATTTTGGATGCAGGTAAGTGCAGGGCATGTGCGGAGACTCAGGGAGGGAGAAAAATGGACCTCCTGGAAGTTTGGAAAGTCTGGAAACCAGCCCGTTTCCAGCCTCCAGAGAGCCTCTGGTCCCCAGGGAGACTGTTCTTGTCCTCCCAGAGGCTCAAGGATAGCCTCTGGACCCGAGGGAGGATGAAAAACATCCCTCCCACTGTGTTGCAGGTGACCGAGTAGGCCACACCCACCATGGCCATGCCCACCCCTGGTTATAATCACTTTTTTAAAAAAATCCTTGTTTTTTATCCCAGAAGCAGAGGTGAATGAGAGGCTATTGTTTCTTATTAGAATAATTATGTAATGTGTTAATTCTAACACATAGAATTCTAATTCTGTCATTGTTGAAAACATAAAAAGAAATCTCCACAGGAGACAATGAGAACAGCTGTTTTCTCACCAGTCAGAAAGTCAGCTATTTAAAATTAGGGATTCTTACAGAAAACCTAACCAGATGAAATCCATGACCAGAATGGAAAGACATAACCTAGTGTTTTTCAAAATTGGTAACTTTAAGATGTGTAGACTTCAACTGCCAGAATTCCCCAGGGAAGCCAGGGAAGAGAAAACAGTAAAGACATTATTGATGGGGTCTGCTCAATATTACCAAGCTAAGTTAAATAATGGATAATTCTCTTCTGGACCAGATTAGGGAATGTTTAGGGATGGAAGAAACAATGGGAGATTTCACTACCAGGACATCTGTTAGAAAACCCTGTTGGTCAAGTGTGTGAGATTCACTTCTGCCTCATTTTCCAGAAAGCTGAAAAATAGATGAAAAGATCAAATTTCTGAAATCTGGTCTTAACCAACGAGAAACTGGTTGAAATGCTTAAAGTAGTAGCAACTTTCATCTCCATGTTCATTACATTTTAGAAACGTAGTTCCAAAAAGCTTAAAGAAATGCTGGGTGGATTACTCGGTACAAAGGGAGCACAACAGAGTTTGTCTGAAAGAAACATAAATTTTCCTCTTTCCCATAAAAATAGCAGTTATTATGTAAGTGCTGACAATGTTTTAGGTTCATATTGGAAAAGGAATAATGAAAGGAATGAAACTTACAATATTTGATCCTTTTTTTACTACATCTGACACCCTCAAGTTACATAAATAATAACATGAAACTACCAACATACATGTAATTGATCTTCACTTTTTAAATGTAATTAAACCTTTATTCTCCTTCCATCCCACAACACCTCACCCTGTTCTGTTTAACATTTGAAACTTAGTCAAAGAAATGCCCTAATTATTACAGCATGACGTTTACGGGGTGTTCAGTATGTATTATCAGCAGTATATAAACCTACCATGCCTTCTCTCTACCTCAGTGTGTTTATTCAATTTCAAGCTCTCCTAAATCCATTCTCAGCAGGTCTGGGGGAAGAAGTGTTCTCCTTTAAGATGCATAAGATAAAATCTAGCAAAAGAATCAACATGTATTTATTCATGTATTTATTTATTCAAATTATGTCCTTCTTGTCTTCCAGGAATTTCAGGTGGTATGAAGGACACATTGTCCTCCAGACTTTCTTTATAATATCAATCCAGTGAGGTGGGATGGGGTGAAATTTAGAATCTGGCCCCAAATTACCCAGTGTGCTTCCATGACTATAACCAAACTTGAATTTACATCTGGTTTTCATTCTAATTTTAACCATTAATACTACTGCGTTCATAAAAAGTCCCATAACAGCTTCATAAACTTAAAATACTTTCAGAAGATGATAGTTCCTGTGGCATGCCTTCTATGTACATATGTCTTATTTAGGATTATGTTCAAAATGATCCAGGAACTTATCTTTCATTCATGTTAATCTAAGACAATATAATTAAATATACAATTTTAAAAAATCAGTTGATCTCAAGAACCAAGACATTTTGAATATTAGCTGGAAAATTAAATAAGAAAAAAGATTACTGAAATCCTGGTGTAGCTATTTCTTTTCCTCCCTCCCTCCCTCCCATCCATCCATCCACCTATCCCAATTGTGACACAGGTGTTTCTTCCTCCCTTCAATCTCAAAGTGATACAGGTATTGGAGAACTGTAACTGGAGAATTTGTGAGCTCATTATAGTGCTGGTTTACTCTTTGTAAGGCAACATTTGAAAACACTTTTAAGAGCTGAGCTCTCTCCAACTCTACTCAAGCTCTCTTCAGACTTCATCCAAGCTGAGCATACTTCAACCAAGCTAGCAAAAATGCAGATTGATGAGTGAGCTCACAATTAAGAGTCTACCAGTTCAAGTATTATCTTGGAGAAGTAAGTCCCTAGAAGTTGCCATCACGTGATGTATCATGACATTTTTCCCTTTGTGGAGCTGGGATGGGTGTGGCCTGTGCATGGCACATCCGGTCCATTGACTACCAGTTTGACACCCCTGCCTAGCCTAACTAGTTCTGAAAAATAGATGCTAGTCCCCTTGGTGCATTGCCAATTTGTTAAGGGTCGTAGACAGTAACGGGATAAGAACAAAAAGTCTGAACTTGGTAATCCAGAAACTATGTCTTTTTTTCTTGTGCTCTTTTTGTCCAGAAATTGAATTTATTTATTTATTTTTTATTCTGCCCATCTCCCATATAAGGTGGCTCAGAACAGAACATAGAATAGTAGAGTTGGAAGGGATCTTGGAAGTCTTCTAGTCCAACTCTTTGCTCAAGCAACAGATCTATACCATTTCAGACAGATGGTTGTTCAGTCTCTTTTTTAAAGCCTCCAGTGATGGAGCATCCACAACTTCTGAAGGCAAGTTATTCCACTGGTTGATTGCTCTCAATGTTAGGATTTCCCCCCCTTACTTCTAGGTTGCTTACTTCCTTGGTTAGTTTCCATCCATTGTTTCTTGTCTTACCTTTTGATACTTTGGAAAATAGATTAACCCTTTGCCTTTGTAGGAGCCCCTCCAATGTTGGAACACTGCTATCATGTCACCTTAGTCCTTTTATTTTTGTTAGACTAGACACACCCAATTCCTGTAACCTTTCTTCATGTGTTTTAGCCTCCAGTACCCCAATCATTCTTATTGATCTTCTTTCAGCAACTTAGAGCAGAATGAGTTGAGAAAGATGAGTGTGGTAATCAGGATTGAACTCACCTTCTTATGGATCTCTAATTTGTTCTCTCACCTTGTTGTCCTTTTAAAAAAATACAAATAAGTCTAATAGGCTGCAATAATTTAACAATGGGTTTCACAAGACTACTCCAACACAACCCTTTCTGTATCTACTCTGAAGAAGCTAATCTACCTGTGAACTGAACTTCATGTTCTGAAGATTAATGTGGTTTTTAAAAGCACTTTAGATAATTTAGGTACATTTTTTTCTTTTTTACAGTGATACATATGCTGGCAGAAACAGCAATTACTTTTCTCATCACATTACAGTACCAAAGAGCAGCTTTAGAAGTAGCTCCCTGAGAAATCCAGCAATGCTCTTTTTAGTGGAGGACTCCTGCAGGGTGACATTAATAGTGCAATTAATGAAAGACATTGCCTCATAATATATAATCTATTCCTACTTACAGAAAAAAGAAACATGGCCTTTAAAAAAAATAACAAGTCAGCTCTTACTAGGAATGTAATCATTTTTCAGATGTTGTACTTGAAGGTTTTGCCGTGTGATGTACAAATTTGCATGATTATTGATGAGAAAAAGGCATCTTGTGCTTGATTACTCGTCCTCAAATAAAGCTGATTGAATCCATTTTGCAAACCAAGTGACTGACAGAGGGACAATTTATGTTCACTCGAGGGTCAGAAAGGTTGTTTCAACCTATTCATCAAAAGCTTAATAAAAGCTTGGGGACAGAATCTGACTCTATTTCTGACCTAGTCTACCAGCAGGTTACATCTTATAGTATGACTAAATTGTCCACTGTTGTGTTAGGAAGTGATGAATAATCTAAGCATACTACATCTAGTCTGCAAAGCCCCAAATATGAACAGTAGCAGCAAATATATAATATTTTCTCCACCTCTGTGTTATCTTCTAATGTTCATCCTGCTTTTTGAAGCCCTAACATTAATATACTCAGCTATTAGAATTTTTAAAAAATGTGAATCCAGACACCACTTGCTATAACTCTAAATTCCTTCAGATGACTTTACAAGCTGATACAAAATGATAAAAGTGCTGGAAAAAGAAAGAGTGAAGACATGATAGTTCTCTTCACGACAAAAAGAGCCTCTCCTATTCATAGCCTATTTAAGTGTTATATTTCTAGATTAATGGTGAGCAACTTTTCACCCACTGGAAATGGATGTCCTCCATTCCATATTTCACACACCCCAAAGATTGTGCACAAAAAAACCCCAGACAAATATCAATATATAGAAGCACAATTTTCTAAACTTTAAAATAAAAATTCTAACAAAAGAGCCTGAGCTGAAGGAATTAATAAAGCTATTTTACCTAAAACAGAACAAAATAAGCACAACATTGCAAAATATTCTCCAAGGAGTGCTAAACAAAGCCACTGGTACAATCAGCAGACACAATAAGGAAAGAGAAATAACAATGTTTCCCTGAACATATCACCATATATATAATTGGAGTGGTGCAGTGGCCTAGAGGTGGAGCTCTCATCTCACAATGAGGAGGTTGTGAATTCGATCCTCGGTAGAGGCAGATATTTCTCTCTCTGGGCACAATGAGAATATATCTGCTGAACAAAACTCCACATTGGCAACAGGAAGGGCATCGGGCCATTGAACACTATGCTAGCTCCATTCAGTTGCCCAGTCTCCACCCTGCAAGGGATTATGGGGTCATTAGGAGATAATAATGATGATGATGATGATTGATTGTGTGTGTAGAATTATTACACAATATGTCTCCTTCTCCTCTTTTGTTGAGTCTGTTACTTATACCTTACTAGTAGTATATTCCATTCATGGGTTACAGCCTGCCAAATTTCATACTATTATTAATACTACCAATATCATACCTGCCCTCATGTAATAGTACTTTGAGTTATCCCCATTTATTTCCTATATATTGAACATCAATGTTCAGGCATCTGAGCTCTTTATGGCTGTTTTTGTGTTGTTGTTTTTGTTGTTTTTGCTGTGTCTCCTTTTGTATAGCTGAGTGCCCCTTCCTTCTTACTACTTCCTTCCTCATTGTCAAATTAATCGTCTTCAGGCTTATGCTTTGGGTTTGGGTCTGGGTCTAGAAATTGGCCTTTAGTTTAAAGCTGTTTAGGTGAAATGTCTTCCGAACACATTATTCCCAATCCTTCTAAGGTGGAGCCTATCTCTTGGCACTAGTTGATCATGGAAGAAGTATAGACCATAGTCCATAAATCAAAAGTTTTTTTTGATGGCACCATTCCTTGAATCAGTGGTTTATCTCCGTAATCTTCTGCTCCTCATTGGATGTTGATGTTCCATCAGAAGCATGGATAAAAATACCACCTGCACTCTTAAGGATTTTACCTTCCTGCCTATTGATGTCAGAATGTAGTATGGATTCTCAGGAAGGAGGACTGCATTCAAGAGAATCAAGAAACAGTGAAGTTTAGATAATTTGGTTTGGAAAAAGAGGGTGAAGATTGCTCCATCATAAAAGTCCTCAGAGTATAACTTTAACAATGCAAGTAGTTGCTTTAATTTGGCAAGGATTGTGCCTATAAGTGAGGAACAATAAATGACTGCTTAAAAGTAACTCTGTGTCTCTTTATTGTAGAAGTCAGACACTAGCTCCTCATAGTCCCTTGATTGTTTTTTATCAAAGTGTTTTTTGTTATAGTGTTTGTTCGTACGTGAAAGAAGTGAAAGGGATAATAATCAATGGGCTTGATTAGTTGAGTAAACTCTTTTTGTCTCTGTCATGTTTTTGATCTTTGCACCTGGAAAACAACATACTTTCTTTGATAAATCTTCAGATTATGCTTATTATTTTCCTCTGAGAAGTGAGTCACCAATCACCAGCACATGTCTTTTCTTCTTAAGGACACTGAGAGGATTCCTCTTTTCTGTGACAGTCTGAGCTTTTTTTTTTCACATCACTGAAACACTTGATGAAGACCTTTCTCCTGCATTTAAATAAGAAGCATCTGGATTCAAATTTCCATTCCATCTTTAAATACCTGGGTGACACAGAGCACTCATTCTCTTTATTCTTGACCTACAAAGTTGAGTTTTTATTGTGAGGATAAAATGAGGAGAGACGTCCATGCCCTCTATTTTGAATTTCCAGATAAAAGGCACACTAGACATGCAGTAACAAAATGCCTACAATAAGTACTAAAACATTATTTTGCATTCATGAGTATTTAACATTTTCTTCATTTTTGAAACATACTTAAAAAGCAACTTCATTTTCATCAAACTAAATGTAATTTAAAACACAAACAATGCACTTTTTTCAGCATAAAGCTCCACGCACAGCGGGGAATTCAGGAATGAAGTATTTGGGGAAAAATTATTCCTCCAACATTGTCTGGCTTTCCCTAATCAAAATAAGTTCCCTTGTAGTTTCAATGCTACAAATTCATGAACAGAGTACACAGATCAGCTACATGTTGTGAAATAAATATAGCTTGTGCTTTGACAGGTTGATGGAGTAAACTAGCTTTTATTGGGAGATGATAGAGAAAGGAAACAGGAAGACACCGTGTTTCTAGTTAAAAAGTGATTTTGACTTTTTACACCAAACATAATTATTGCCTACTTTGCAAAGGTTTTATTTCTACAATATAAAAATGATTATGAAAAGCCACCCTTTATCATTCCATCTGGATAATTTCTGAGCAATGAAAGAGAAACACACATCCATTTCTCAGTGTTAAAAGAGTGGCAATTGCAGCAAACCATGTCTAGTTTGTTCTCAGAAAAATGCTGATATGAGGAGAGAGGGAATTGATCTTGAGCACTCAAAGCCATTTTCTGCACTGTCTGTCTTTGGGAGTGACACTTTAGAACATTCCAGTGACACTGTTACTGCCACATCAATTTTATTTCCTGAAGCTACAAGCATAAGCAGTCTTTTGGCTATGGAGTTAAAGCTTTCACATCCTGCATGGCACAACATGCCACAGTGTTATTGTCTCTATTTGCAAAGTGAAATAGTTAGAAAGGGGGCATTAAAATTAAGAAGTGGATGAGAAAATGAAGTGAAAGATTGCATACTGTGAGAACTTTACCATTATTAAACCAATGGAAAAAAATATAGCTAGCAAGGCAATAGGAGATACTTTATTTCTGATTATATCACCCATTAAGGAACTCTCCTTTAAGGAACTATATTCAAATCTATTCTTGGTACGCTGTTATAAGGACATAGGAAGTTCTTTCTGTCCAATATTCTCATGAACATTCAGTACTAAGAATAGCAACCGGGGATTGCCACCTTTGTTTTCAGGTAACATGAAAATGCCTAAGTTTGCTTCAGCATTTAAGCAAGAAGATGAAAAGTAAATGCAATAAAGGGGAAGGAAATCTCTTAATGTGTATCTTGAAATCCAGAATACTGGTAGAAGATTCAATTCTAGGACAGACAGAACATATTTCAGTATGGGAGAAAAAGATCACCAAGTAAATATGATCTCAAGTTCATTTGTGCCTGGCTCAGTCTTCCTTACAGATGTCATAGAATTCTATGACTAGAATAGAGTCATAGAAAGTAAGGATTGGAAAAAAAAAAGGAGAGATAATCTAGTCCAACATCCTGCTGGGATCTACTACTTCCATTTCTGACAGATGGAAATTCAGCATCTCCAGCAAAAAAGAATCTATCACTTTCTGAGAAAATCTGTTCAATTGATACACAATTGTTATCATTAGGTCATTCCAAAATCCACATTTTTCTACTTGAAGTCCATTGTTGCTTGTCCTTTTAGGACAATATTGAACAAGTCTAAGCTATTTTGTACATGATAACACTTTAGATCCAGGGTGTCAAACTGGATTTCTTCGAGGGCCAGATCAGCATTGTATTGCTCCTCCATGGGCTGGTGATGGGATGGGCACCTCCTGCTTCACCCTGCCAGCCAAAATGGGATGCGGGGGGCTGCACATGGCCCACACCCTATTTTGGCTGGCAGAGTGCTGCAGTAGGTCATCCAGCCCCCCTGCACCCTGTTTTAGCTGCCAGAGGCACCACAGGCTGATCCTTTGCAATGTCCAGGCTGGTTCCACAGGCCAGATTTAAGCATCCTGTGGGCCAGCTCTGGCCCATGGGCCTTGAGTTTGACACCCCTGCTTTAGATAGTTTAGATAGTTGAAGCAGGACATCATGTTCCCCCCCAGTCTTCAGATTGAATATATCCATTGCATGTAACTCTTTCTCAAAAGTTTTCTTTTCTTTTACCATTCCTTAATATGTGGCACCCAGAATTGGGTGCAGTGTTCCAGGTGTGGTATAACCAATACAGAATAATGATAATTTCTCTGAACCACTATATTATACTTCTATCTATGTAACCTAGGATTCCACTTTCTATCTGCAGCTGCATTACATTGCTCACTCATGTGCAATTTTTGCTCCACTGACACTCAGATTTTTTTTTCACATGCATTGCTGCAATATATATTCTACTTATTATTTATTTAGAGTATGGCATGTCTTAGCCAGGGATCACTGAGGTGACTGGCTGCCTTTATGAAAGGAATTTTTTGGGGCAGTGTTATCTATGCAGATGACACCCAGTTATACTTCTCCACGCCAAACCAACCCAAGGATGCTGTGGAAGTGATGTCCCGGTGC
>JANHFL010005462.1:6728-34496 GCA_032468155.1 Oxyrhabdium leporinum
GATACCTTGAGAAAAAGCCAAAGATTGGGAGGGAGTGAGGGAGAGTGAGAGAGAGAGAGAGAGAGAGAGAGAGAGAGAGCAGATTATTTTACCCTTTCCTGCAACTCTTGACCAGTTGTCTTTCCTATACCAAGGTTCAAGAACCATGTTTATGTGGGGGTTTTGATGCTCCCTGAGCTTTGTTTGCTTGCAGACGTTTCTCTACCCTTGATTGTTTACAAGCAATTTACAAGCAGTAAACAATACCCCAGTCAAGGCATTATCACATGAGACAAACAGTCGAGCAATAAAGAATAGCCTAATCAAGGAACTACCAAGAACACTCCCACCAACCTTGGTATATAGACAGAAAGTAATGCCCACTCCCTCCTAGCACTGATGATGTTACCTAGTTGGATAATGAAATGTCTGCAAGAAAACATCCCCATTCAGTGGGCACTAAGGACCCCGCAGCTCAACACAAAGCTACAAATATTCTCTTCTGTTAGTATCAGTGTTTGTATTAATGTCAAATCAGAGACCCTGCTGGAGAGAAAGAACCGGGCAAGGGAAAGCCTTCGATCCACCACTTCCCTGTTGCAAATCATCACCTTTGTAATTCTTTTGGAGAAAAGACATAGCAGCTGGGGGGAGGGGGGGGAGACAGTCCTGTATGCAATTTTGACACAATCTACCCTCTCTCTGTCATACTTATTCCTTATAGCTATTCCAAAGGAAGGGAAAAAAAATTACCCTTCTTCTCAACATTCAAGGCAGGTGAGATGCAATCCTACCTAATTGTGTGATAGGACTGAGTTAGAAACAGAAGCTCAAACATCAAGCCTATTAACAGGACTCCTGCATGGTGTAGATAAATTGGTGGCATCTTCTGCAACTTTGCCCAAGATTTAGTTTTCAGCCCCACAGCCGTCTGAAGGCGGCTAGGTTTCTCACATATTTTTCCCACAAACCCTTGTGTATGCCTTGGAGGTCAGCCCCATATCAAAACAAATAGCACTTGCATTGCCATGGCTTCTTCCTGTTTCTATCGAGGCACCCTTTTCGTCTCAGGAGCAAAGTTTAATATAGGTTATAGTGGAGCACACTGAGAAGAGCGGGAACATCTTCTCTGTGAAGGCGATGTTAAAGGTAAAGATGTGTTGCATGGTGTCAGCATTGTAGAAGGAGACTTCTTCTCCTTCGTAGTCTAAGTAGACTCTAACTTTAATCAGCTTCTCGTTCAGAAAAAGCGGGGTGCGTTGAGGAGTGGTGACTGCCCAATATTGCCCTCCATTTTGCTGTAGGGCCCAAATGCCCTCTTCGGGGCAAAATTGAGTCAGCCCTTTCCTTCGCACCGATTCCTTGGCCACTCCAAAGGCCCAGCCGTCGGCGGACCCCACCTCCACTTCCCAGTAATGTCGTCCAGACTTGAACCCTTCCGTCGCCAGGACTCGAGAGTTGGTGTCAAAGCGTTTGGGGCTGCTGGAGAGGTCTTGCTTGCGGCAGCCCATCCGCACGGTCTTGAGATCCGGCGAGATGAGGAGGAGGTGGTTGGCCGTCTCCGGATCCAGAAGCAAGTCCTCTAAGTTGAAGCACATAGCGCTATGTCAACTTTCACAACCACAGTAATAGCAAGGAAAAGCAGCAGCAAAGAGAGGGTGCAAAGGTTTGCATGTGAAAATTAGAGGGTTCCTCTTTCTTTTCTTGAGTATTTTGCTTTGTTTTCATTTTCTTTTTTAAAACCAAAAGAAAAACTATGCCTAGATAGAGTCTGCGAGGAAAAATAATTTCTCTCTCTACTGAGGGTGGGGAACATATGGCCTTGTTAAAAATCTGTAAACATGAGCATGGCTCAGGAATTCTGGGAGTTAAAGGTCACAGATCCTAAAAGGGCCTAGTTCCCCATCCCTGCTTAGACCAAGGCAGGCCATTGTAACAACACTGAGCAACATGTTTATTTTTCACTGAAATCAATTTGCTTACTGCGAAACTCCAAAGATTTCCATCTGAATCTACTTGAACATTCCCATCTATTAATTGGATACGATTTGTCTTGCTTATTATACCAGCGCCAAAAATTGAATTCTTTTACAGATAGTCCTCATGTCCATAATGGAGCCTGTCCATTACAGTTGTAAGTTGTGAAGTGATCACCACATGACTGACCCAATTTTATGACCTTTTTTTGTGGCCATTAAGCAAACACCATAGTTGTAAAGTGAACCTTTATTTGCTGTGGGCCAGTTTTGCTGAAAACTGGAGGTAAATACTGATTGCCTGCAAAATCATCATAAAACACAGTTGTATGACCACTGGACTCTGCAAATGGCTGCAAATGCAACATGTGGTTATGTGAATGAGGGGCAGTGGGGATGGAAGGCAGCTGTTGGAAATTCAGAACAGAGGTGAAAGTACCCCTGGGGAGGTCTGTGATAACTTCAGTTACTAAGTAATCAGTTATAAGTCGAGGACTACTTGTAGCAAGTAATCCATTATTGAAACAGCACTTTTTAAATCTACCTTATTTACCTTTCCATCAAGCCCAGAATAGCAACCATGAATTATTATGACTGTGTTCTGTTAAATTAATGAAAAAAACAACATGTGGGAGAGAAGGGTAACATTTAATACAACCTAGAAAAAGTGCCCTGCCATGGTAACAGGAAGCATAAAGAGGAAGTCTATACCTACACACTGCAGTGTGATTTTGTCTTTGACAATTTTGTTTGGCTTATAACATTTACCTTTCTCACCTTTCCCCAGTTCATCCCGGAGATGATCTGAAAGAAGAGAACACAGCTGTCAAGGAATCGGATCTAAAAAGCAACAGAAAGCAGTTTTATCCTTGAATTCAGTGTTCCTCAATCTCATAGGCTCCGTATACATTACTCATAAGAACATAGGAACATCTCTGCTGGTTCAGACCAGGGAGCACTCTGTTATAGCATTTGGTTTCTCACAATCAGGGCAGAGATCTGACCCTTTCTCTGTAACACAGGTAGCCCTCGGCTTGCGACCACAACTGAGCCCAAAATTTCCATTGCTGAACAAGACAATGTTTTTTGCCCCGTTTTACAACCATTCTTGGCAAGGTTGTTAACTAAATCACTGCAGGTATTAAGTTAGTAAGACAGTTGTTAAATAAATCTGGCTTTCCCACTCACTTTGCTGGTCAGAAGTTTGCAAAAGGTGATCACATGACCCCAGGACACTACAACCACCATAAGTACAAAGCAGTTACCAAGAGTCTGAATTTTGATCACGTAACCATGGGGATGTCACAATGGTTGTGCAAAAAATGGCCATAAGTCATTTTTTTCAGTGCCATTGTAACTTCGAACAGTCACTGAATAAATGGTTGTAAGCAAGGATACCTGTACTTTCCTGGTATTTCAGAATCAGAATCAACACAGAGATAAGTTGAGTCTTCAAGACTAAAAGCCCTTGACAGACCTGTCCTCTATAAATTAGCCAACTCTGTTCTAAAAGAAGCCGTTACCATGTCTTGTGGAAATGAATTCCACAGACTGATGAAATATCCCAACAATCTAGCCAACAAAGCATCATTTTTAGGCTGGCCACCATAATATTAGGAATAAAGACCTCTGGCCCATTTCAGGGCCATCTTACAATCCCATTTAACTACAAAAGCTTCTTCTTGAATATCATTCTCAAAAGCAGACCTCTACATGCTTGAGGAGATTGGTGTGTGGTAAAAATAGATAAGTGGGCTATTCTGTTGTAAAACTTATTAGTAAAGGCAGATGGTTGGGTGTCAAGTTAGAAGTATAGAATTTTAATACTAATTACTAATATGATTGGTTTAAAATTACTTTACTGCTAAGATTTATAAATGGATAGCCTTATTCACTTTTATATAATACAGTATAAGTATAGCATGATTTTATCTTACTTGTGTAATTTTCACTCTAGCTTAAGTGTTAATTTTAATCACAGTCGTACAAACTAATTGTTGATTTCTTTTTTTCCAAGCACAGCTATATGTGAACAATCAAGTAACTCTTATTCTTTCCGGCATCAGGGCTTCCATGCCCCAAGTTTCTTTAGATGCTAAAATAATCAGATTTTCATGGCAAATGTTCATTTTTATCTACCTTTGAAGTTCTTAAGTTCTCCCTTGAGCACCACCGACTTCAGAGAGAAGTTGGAGACATGGCCCTTCATGTCAGAGGAAACTGGAATAGGCTTCTGACATTTAACATTGTCACTTCTAATAAACAAGAAAAAGAAAGATATCAGGACGGGTAAATGCATTATCCCAAACTTTCCATTATATTTAAAAAACAATTGGTACGTTTGAGGCTTCAACAGTTTTCTCACCTGTGCTTTCGATCTGAGTGGAAATTTAATGGCAAAAAATAGGGGAAATATTTGTAATGCACCCAGGTTTTTTTGGCTCTAAGTAAATTTCAGATTTTGCATTATAAAGTAGAGCTTCCAGATAGATTCTTCAAGGACAAATTACTAGTCTATTTCACACTTCTGAAAAGGAAAGGTTGAAATCATCGGAATCTTTAAGCTACCCTTCCCTCAGCTTGGTATTTGTTTGATTAAGTAGCATCAACTTGAGAGTAAATTCCTAGGAATTACATGGACAGATTCTCTCCAGGATGACCTAACCTGAGGCCCTCCAGATACATTAAGACAATTTCCAGAATTTCTTTCAAAGGCACTTTTGGAAGTTCCAAAACACATCCAGAAGACCTTCTTCAGGAAGGCTCTCATAAGGCAACAGTGCAAATCCCTTTTCATGTTGATAGATTCATTTGACTTACACATTGACAGTCATATTTCAAAGAGCGGACAGGGTCAAGGCAAAACTGTGTAGAACTGAACTTTATGTGAATTTACTTACACCCATATATTTAAAGAATTTTGCCGAATTGCAGTTTGGTGTCAACTTTCATTGGGGTTCTGGAAGCCACATGCGAGGATTTGCATTTTTATTTTTATATGAGCCATGGTGGCACAGTGGTTAGAATGCAGTATTGCAGGATAATTCTACCCAGTGCCAAAAGTTCAATCCTGATCGGCTCAAGGTTGACTCAGCCTTCCATCCTTCTGAGGTCAGTAAAATGAGGACCTACATTGTTGGTGTCTCTGTAAACTGCTTAGAGAGGGTTGTAAAGCACTGTGAAGCAATATATAAGTATAAAAGCTATTGCTATTGCTATTTATGGAGATAAGATAATTTGGGCAACCTTAGTCAATGCAAAAGTTTTAAACTCAAGCTACAGCAAACTCAAGCTCTCTGAATACATAGAAACCACTCTTTCAATCTGGCCCCTACTAGCTCTACTGCATATATAGATGAACGAAACTTAAGACTTTCAGAGCCGAAGAGCATCATATTTCCATACAAATAAGACATCAACAGCCTAGGATTATCAACCCTGATCCAAGGGGGCTGGGCCATAGCATGTCTTTAAAACCATATTTCTCCAAACAGCTGTCACTGACCTTTTGATTTGTTCATATACAAAGGGAAAGAGAGGGTGGGAATGGAGTTTCATACCTGGCAATAATAGCTGTCACATCCTACAAGGGAGAGTGAAAGAGAGAGAGGAAAAAAAGAACAGAGGATTAGGGAAAGAGATGTCCTGGTCTATTGTACTACTAACTGGGGCTCCACTCATCAAGAGTCTTTTGATGGAGCCACCAAGAAAGGAGATCTGGATGCAATTAACTAGGATATTATCCTTCTTTGTATTGGCCCCACAACTGTGGAATTCCATCCTCATTGCAATATAGATAGTCCTCGTTTAATGACTACAATTGGGATTCCTAACTCAGTCGTTAAGCAATGCAGCCACTAAGTGAAATGACAACAGTGCTTATGATCCTACTTCAGCTTTCCTTTGCTTTACAGATCTGTGAAAGTCATGTAAATGGAAACATTTTCATCAATCTTAAGTGTGAACAGTTGCTAAACGAGGACTACCTGTATGACCTTGGCAGTCATTAATTTTAAATGTAGCCTGAAAATTATTATAAAAATTATATTTTTATAAGCTGGCATTTTTCTTCTTGAAGTTCTGTTTACGTAATGTAGCAACAACTGTTTTTAATATTCTGATAGCTTGCCTTTATTATTATTTACTTCTAGATCTAATTCATTTTCAGTAAAAATTTGCTTTTACTTAGTACTGTAAACCGCTGCAGGCAATTTGAAAAATAAATAAATGATACATTTGCCTTATTTCTCCCTAGCCTTCTACTCATCTTATTGCTTCTCAGTTGGTTTACATTTGAGGAACTACAGTATTTGCTTTAAGGAAGACATGTGGCTTAGTCAACTGATCGTGAAAAGCTTCCTTTAACACACCTGAAAAAGTAGAATCAATTCAGCTTTCTGAGTTGTAATGAAATCAGATGGACACTGAATCTTTCCAGAGAAAAGCTTCAGAATACTCAACATACCTCCCACTGCACTTTCCACCACCATTCTTAAGTACAGTAAATTATTAATAGATACCATGCACACTTAACGGGACCTTAATCTTAATTTCTCAAGTGCTACCGTCTTCAGAAAAGAATGTGGCAATCTTTAAATAGTCATAAGAAACTCTATAGTATGGAAACATCAGGTGTAACATGAGAGTAATGCTCATGGCCAAAATCTAAGGCCAGGGAGAATATTTTTTTTGCAAATTTCAAATGGCAAAGATAGAAGGGTTTATTCAGTATAAATACAAACAGCCGCTGGCCTATATTTGAAAACTTTGTTGAATTAAAGTCTCTAACCTCCAAACAATTTTTTTCCTACGGTATCAATTCTAAGAAATATTACAACATTTGTTTTATTTGTTCATGAACAAATAAAAGCCTCCATTTATTTAAATTGGTGTTTTTCAAACTTGGCAATTTTTCAGATGGGTGGACACGCTGGCTGGGGGATTCTGGGTGTTGAGGTCCACTTATCTTAAAGTTAGGAAACACAAGCAAGTTTGTCTCTTCCCAAAACGCTACACAAGCAAGCAATAATTTCAGACAGTTTCTCTTTTATGTAACCAGTGATCCCTGGTTATTGAGGCATGGAAGCACATCAATGCCATTTCCTTGATCAGTAAGATCCTATGATACGCTCCTAGAATTATATAATCTTTAGCCAGTTCAGCTGCACTACGCTGCTGTTATAATTTCTGTAATATTAGAAAGCAATATGCCCCAAACATGTCCAATTGAAAAGATTTCAGATAACATAATAATAAACCCAACTAGTAATCTCCCTCTCTGACATGAGTATTTGAAAGCTATAAATTACTTAAACTAAGCTCTACCAGGTTTAGCCACAGCATGTCTACCTAGTCACATTGTTCTCCTGGTGTATTGATTAAGCTAAGTTTTCTCAACACCCAGTGATGTGTGCTAATGTGAAAAGACCTGACGTTACACAAAATTTCTACAATATTTGTCTGTTGTTAAGTCTTACCTTGAGGAAATCAAGCAATGGTTCTTGACTTTTGTCCTCCAGATCAGTAATGAATTTGTTGAGGAGGGAAATTTCCTTGGACAGTTCTGTGATGTTTTCATTCTGTCGTTTCACGATGCCCTTCTCCATTTTGTCCAGCTGTCCAAGGAGAACCTGTTCTTGATCATGAAGAAACTGGCGTAGCCCTTCAAATTCAGAGAGAACTTTCTGTCTCTCAGTTTCTATGGTTTTCTTTTTAAAAAGTCAAAGAAAGAAGGCGAGGAAGCAGAAGACAATTATCCCGGAAGAATTATCACTGGAATAGACTTCACCAGTTTAATCACTCACCATGCTTTCCCAACTCCCAATACAGCTGAAGAGGACCAGTTTCAGAGAGACTGGCCTAAAACTAGAATACAGATAATCCTCGACTTACAACCACAATTGAGCCCAAAATTTCTGTTGCTAAGTGAGACATTTGTTAAGTGAGTTTTGCCTCATTTCTTTCCACAGTTGTGAATCCCTGCAGTTGTTAAGTTAGTGACATAATTGCTAAGTGAATCTGGCTTCCCCACTGACTTTGCCAGTCAGAAGTTCGCAAAAGTTGATCATATGACCCTGGGACATTGCAAGCGTCATAAATAAGAGTCAGTTACCCAATGTCTGAATTTTGATCACATGACCATGGGGATGCTGCAATGGTTATAAGTGTGAAAAAAGGTCATAAGTCACTTTTTTCAGTGCTGTTGTAACTTCAAACGGTCACTAAATGAACTGTTGTAAGTCAGGGACTACCTGTATTTTCCCACTGATGTTAGAGTCACTCACAGTCATAAATTGGAGGACTATCTATTATACAGTATATGAATGCCCTATAGGTACAAAAGCAAGATATACATTGAATTCTACAAATAAATGTTTCTCAAAGAAGTCTCCAGTGTGGGCCTGAGAGGAACCTCTCCTAACAGGATGTTGATATATTATTCTACTTACATCCTGCTTTTTAAAGAACTACTAGGAGAAGATAAAGTGACACGTTTTATTATTCCACCTCAGTATATGGAAATAGGGACACAGTGCTTCTGAATATGGAAGTCTCACTCCTGATTTGTGGTTGTGACATTAATAATCTCAAAAGAGTTTAGCCCTTCAAATTCAGAGAGGACCTTTTGTCTCTTGGTTTCTATGCTTTTCTTTTTAAAAAGTCAAAGATGACTGAGAATCTCCATAGACATTAACAAACATAATCCTTTATGAAGATTTTCTTCAAAAATCTTATTGAGTCACATATCTGCATCAATATAATGCTGCACAAGCTTGCCAATTTCTGAGTTACAACAAGTACCTACCAGCAATTCTTGGCTCTTCTTGTCATCCTGAGTTTTGAATTCCAGAAGTTCCTGTCTCTCTTTCTTCAAGAAATCCAAGCGAGTCTGTATTTGTTCCTAAGGTCCAAAGCATACAGTTATTTTTTAAAAAAATGCTTTCCCAATTTTGAGGCAATTAAGATTTGAGAAGATTCCATGCATCTACAGGAAAAAATATGAGTCTATGAACAATGAATGTTATGAAGCCCCCAGCTATAATGATATATATGGTTTTTAAAGGGTTTTTAAAGTTTTTTAAAGTTTTTTAAAGTTTTTGAAATAGTGTTGTGAACCACCCCGAGTCTTCGGAATGGGGCGGTATATAAATTTAATTAAATAATAATAATAATATATGCCCTTACACCAACTATTAAATGGCATATTCTGGCATACTCTTATTTATTGTGTAACATTTTACTACTATTTCAGTATATTGTGGTAAGCCACTATGAGAGGAAAGGAGGAGGGAAGGAAGGGAGGGAAGGAAGGGAGGGAGGGAGGAAGAAAGATATTGCCAGAGTCTTTGCTGCACTGAAATATAATTATAATTTCTATAGAAATCACATTCTAAATAACTTGTAGTAAAACAGTTCACAGGGGCTATGAAGTCAAATCTTCTTGGAGATTGTAATACGGGGGGTTCCCAACCCCCACTTCCGGGACATGGCCCTTTCGGAACTGGGCCACATGAGTGGCTGGCCAGCGTGCATGTATGTGCACATGCAGCTCAACTTGCACAAGTGGTGGGCCAGTGGGCGCACATGCTCACCAGCCCAACCCTCGGGCCATGGCCCATTTGGAACTGGACCATATGAGTGGCTGGCTGGCACACGGGCGCATGCGCAGCTTAACTTGTGCAAATGGCAGGCTGGTGTGCATGTATGTGCGCATACAGCTCAACTTCTGCAAGCAATGGGCTGGCGGGCGCATGTACTTGCCAGCCCAGCATTTTCACGAACCAGTTTCCCTTCTCCCCCTCTCCCCGCTGGACCGCCAAGTGATAACATTTGGGGACCACTCTTGTAATATATAGATAGAGCTATTATTTTCCCTACAGAAGGGCTGAGGTGCAATCTTAGTCGTTTCCAAAGAAAATATTTATGCAGGGAACTCACAAGAGTCACATCAGCAGTGTAACAAACAGGTTCGTCCAAGAGCCCTGGACCTCTAGTCTGACTTGGGATAAGGCAGCTGCACATAAACATCTCTAGAGTTGACTTGCTATTGGACTCTTTACTGTGAAAAAGAGTTGAACTGGGATTGGACCCAGACATCAAAAACAATGTTAAGTTGTGTGTGCTTAAATAAATTCCTCGTGAAATTTCTGGATCACACAAACTTCAAAGTCTAGTCTGTTAGATCACAATCCCCATCATACCTAGCCCCACTCAACGGAAAGTAAGATTTTTATAGCTTGGTGTGATCTGGAAGGCACTGAAGTGGGGAAAGCCGATTTAAAGTATAATCCTGCCTTAAATCACTAATCTTCTCCATGCTATAGAGACCAAGGTTGGATATCTGTACATGGAAACAAATGTAGACATTTGAACCTCACCTTCTAAGATGGCTGTCTTAAAGTAAAAATAAAAAGAGGAGGAGATCTCTCTTACTGATATGATTCAATTGCTACTTTCTCCCTAGGGGGAGGAGCGGGGAGGGGATTCTCTGTGCTTTGAAATGGAAGAAGAGAGCAAAGTTCACTCCCAGAGGACTAACTATTCCTGAAAAGCTGATGTAAATAGCCAGCTGCAAGAGCCTCTATTATGAGTGAAAAGATCCTCCCCCTTGGCAGATCCCAGGAAGGCTCTTAGAAACAAAATAAGGACTCCCCACACATATAGGGATAGATAGGCTCTAAATGAGAAACAGCTGAGCTGCCCAAATTATGGAAACCATCTCTTTCTTCTCAATAAATCATGCTAAAGAGGATCTCTGCAAACTACAGGTAGTCCTCGACTTACAACAGTTTGTTTAGTGACCGTTCAAAGTTACAACAGCACTGAAAAAAAGTGACTTAGAACTGTTTCTCACACTTACAACCGTTGCAGCATCCCCATGATCATGTGATCAAAGTTAAGACGCTTGGCAACTGGCATGGTCTTATGATGGTTGCACTGTCCCGGAGTGGGGGGGGTCACAAGGCCCTCAAGCTTACATAGGAAATTAGCTTCTCAAATCTTCCCAGAGTGCCTCAGTTCATCTGCTCTTGTCACCTCATCAGCTGCAGTTTCTATTTTTATCTGGAAATTTGCACTACGGGCACAAAGAACAAGCTTGGCTCCTGCCATCCAGAGAATCAGTGTCAGTCTGAGATCTTGTGCCCACTTTGGGGAGGTTTCCTTCCAGAAATAGAACAGGAATTCGGTTCTTGACTTAACCATTTCTTGCCTGGCATGGATTGTCTCAGGTTTGCAATCAGACCATTTGGCAACCCCTATTTTGTTAATCCAAAATCATTTACACCAAATGGAGTTTAGGATTCATCAGTAGGCAGCTTTAGAAGTTTATATATTAAAATTGCAGGCTTCATCTTTTGTTACTAACTTACTTTCTCTATAGTATTTAAAAATGTACTGCTTTCAATAATTATTACAGAATTGGACGGGGGGTGGGGGGAGGCAGAGCCATGGCACAGCTTTATTTATCCTGGTGGCATAAAATCTTCACCTTCCTTCCTGCCTTCCTGCTAAATTGTGATTATAGCCATTGGATCAAAACAGGATGTTTTTCTGACTTTACTCTTGCAAGCTAATTTGAGTGTTTTGAGATGATTTTAGTAATCCTACTAAATGGAGTACGAAATGGGTATATTGGGAGACTATAAAAGGTAATAATTGCTTCTGTAATGAGGAAAGTTGTGGTATTTTCATGATAACCAAATGTACTACTGTGCAAGATTTCATGGACCACAGTCCACGTGGAATAATGCACGCGTGAAATTGTCGGACTGTACAAGAGTCTACCCTGGTTTTAATGCAAGGGAATAAAAGGGTTATCTCTCTGGGAGCAAATGTTTACGAAATGTTATTTTTGTTATTATTTTGTTTCCCACTGGAGGACACAAAAGATGGAAATGGAAAACTGTAGAAGATAAAAAAATGGAAAACTGGGTTTGGTCTTGGACCGCAACTTAATTTTGAATGGAAAACTTATCTAATCCTTGTGCTTTTAGACGCAATCAGCTCCTTTCTTTGTTCCCTATCTAAAAAGGATTGAGGAAAAGTCCTGCCCATTTGGTATGGGGATACCCAGGAACCTAAATCTGCTGCTCCCCCTGAAAATCCCAACTCACAAAATCCAGGACATGGTGTTTACGAGGTGCCCCTGTCCACACCAGCCTGCAGGACTTCTGCTTGACCCAGCTGGCAGACTAGCAGCTCAGCTCTTCTGATCCCTCAGGGGTTTTGGTGGGCTTTGTTGACCCCTTCCCTCCATCCCCCTGCAACTTTTAACCCTATAAAGGAAAATATATGAATAGGAACCAGCCACAGACCTGCATCTTGTGAGGTTCAGTCGTTGGAAGTGAATGGTCCAAAGGCTACCGTTTTGCCCAATGCTGAGGGCTAAAACAATTTCATTACCTTTCAATAGATATGACTGAGCCTGGCTTAATTTGGAACAAAACCTGAGGGAAACTATGGAATTTAATTCCAGCTGGGAATCATATTGTATAAGCCCCACCCACCCACCGAGGCCTCATGTATAGATTTTTACACGGCGGGATCCAAACGAACCTGTCCTTCGTTTGAAATCTTCTTCAGTTTTCCCATCACAGGAGTACAGTGGTCGGACTTTTGGAAAGGAACCCCCAAGACAATGATCTAAATCCCAACTGCAATCAAAGTGACTTTTCCAGCCATTATTGTATTTCAGGTCACCATTCCAGGTTGCTGCTTTTGGGTGAAATCCCCATGTATCCTCCCTTAAGCTTTTAGGGGCAAGGAGGGATATTAATGGAAGAAATCAGGAGAAATACAGAAACGCTAGCAATGATTTTTTTATAAGTAACATTTGGATGTTTTGTGCACAGCATTATTTTTTTTCTCAAGATTGCTTCCCTTCTGCTGTTGTTTTTTTTTTCTGGAAAAGTTAAGGAACATAGGAAGACAGGTGACATTTGCACAACATAGGCTAAAATAGGACTTTCTGGTTCTCCAGACGTCAGCAACTAGCCATTGGCTTGGCTGCATGTTGGATGAAACAGGCCATCCATCCCATTAAACCAGAGCATGTACTGAGAATATAGCAAGTTTGAGGTTTAGCTGCTGTCTGAACCTAGCCGTTGAGTCAGCTCTCAGAATACTATCTCAGACATTCAACAGCTCCTCAAGGTATAGAGATGGGCTTTCCCCAAGCCCTTCTTGGAGATCCCTGGGACCGAATGAGGACCTTCTCGATGGAAGCTCATGCCTAGCCTAGCCCCTTGGTAGTTTTCAGCAAAGAACAGGTACAACGTGGAAAGGCGTTCGAGACAGGTAGACCCGAGATGTTTATAAACCTGAGAAGAATATTTGTGCAACAGACAGGTAGGTGCATACCTTGTATTCCTGGGCTGCCTCTTCTACAGGCACCACCGCATGAGGTCGGTGGTCCCGAGACCGGTCACACACCACACAAATGGTCTTCTGGTCGTCTTTGCAGTAAAGCTTCAGGGCCTCCTTGTGCTTCTCGCAGATCCTGTCCTCCTCGAGGCCTCTCTCACCATGCAGGATGAACTGGCTGATGATCTCCGACATGTTGGCCAGCTGTCGGTTGGGCCTGAAGCTTTTCTCCTTGAACACTTCCCTGCACTGAGGGCAAGGGAAGTTCATCTCCAGGCTCTTCCAGCTCTTGGTGATACAAACCCGGCAGAAATTGTGCCCACATTGGATGGACACGGGGTCTTTGAAATATTCCAGGCAAACCGAGCAAGTGGCTTCATCTTGAAGGTTTCCTGGGAGGAGGACGGCAGCCATGGCTCCACCTTCTTCTTCTTCTTCTCTTCCTGCTTTCGCTGCAGCATATAAAGCACGAATGCTGGGCACAAAACCCAGGGCAGGGTTTTCTGTGCCAGAAGCCAGCTGATGTTGCAAGGTCATCTCTGAAGCTTCTGGTTTCTTACTTGGCAATGAGTCAGCTCCTGGACAAGTTGGGAAATGCTAAGGGATCTTCAGAGTTTAGAAGAGAAGGAAAACTAGAGCAGGAGGTTTCATTAGGTTTGGAGAGACAGAAGGCACGTTTCCAGATTCCTCGTGACTCATATTGTTTTTCAGTCCTGTCTAGGATGAGAGCAGAGGTTAATTTTTAACAGTGCTGAGAAGTTTCAGCTCGCCAGCAAGCCAGTTCCTCTGACCTGGAAATTAACCCATTTTAATAAACTTTGTTTTAAATAACCAGCAATTAGGGAATTCCAGAAAATTCACCATAGCCACCAAACTTAATCTGATTTTACACTGATTTTAAATGACATTTTAAGATAATTGCAATACAAGTATGAGCGAAGCAGAAGGAAAATTCTGAAGATGGATGTTCTCATTCGTGCAACCATATGTTCACTGTCCCCTGTTAATAGGGAAGCATATGCATTGCTACGATAGTGTTCCAAAGTGTTGAAAAAGTTTCTGCACATCCTCAGATGCCCTGGTTTCTAAGTCTTTAAATTCAAGAACTGGGTCTAACAATTGTGTAACCTGGAAGTATGACAATTAATAGAAAACAGAATTAAAATAGAAAATTAATTAAATTCTGACACATCGACTCCACAGCTTAAACAGCCAGCACTGACTCAGCTTTCCTTCCTAACAACAATGCCCACCCTTCATGTCCATCTTTTGCATGTTTTAACTGTGTTTGCCAATGAAATTGTGTTCACTAACGATGTCACAATTTTGCAGATTGTAAACATTTAAAACTCACTGTGACCAAATCCCTGTGCTTCCTGTGGAAACTTTAGAACTAAGTGCCCTTTGTTCTGTACAGAATAAAGCAATTAAAGAGATTTTCCAGTTTATGTGCTTGATTGGTTTTACATGTCAGGCATAAATGAAAACACTGTCTCCTGGGACAACATTTCTTTCGAACTTGCAAATATTTTCTTTCTTTTCTTGCTGAGTGATGCCCTTTCCCTCCTGCCGTTTTCCCCCAATTACATGGAATGACAGGGGAAATAGTTTGATGTAGTGGTTAAGGCGCCAGGGAGAAACTGAGAGATATAGTCACACAGCCAGCTGCACAGTCTTGGGCCAGTCACCCTCCCTCAGCCCTAGGAAGAAGGCAAGGGCAAACTACTTTTAAAATCTTGTCCAGAAAATTGCAAGGACTTACTCAGGAAGTTGCCAGGAGCCAAGGCTGCCTCAAAGGCACAAAATATGTTACTGTTTATTATTGATAGTTTAGAATACGGAATAACAGAGTTGGAAGGGACCTTGGAGGTCTTCTAGTCCAACCTCCTGCTCAGGCAGGAAGCCCTATACCATTTCAGACAAATGGCTGTCCAATCTCTTCTTGAAAACTTCCAGTGTTGGAGCATTCACAACTTCTGGAGGCAAGCAATTCCACTGATTAATTGTTCTCACTGACAGGAAATTTCTCCAAAGTTCTAGACTGGATCTTTTCTTGATAAGTTTCCATCCATTTCTTCTTGTCCTGCCTTCAGGTCCTTTGGAGAAGAGTTTGATTCCCTCTTCTTTGTGGCAGCCCCCTAGATATCGGAACTCTGCTATCATGTCACCCCTAGTCCTTCCCTAGTCATTAGACTAAACATACCTAATTTCTGCAATCATTCTTCATATTTCATATCCCCCTTTGACGCTTTTCTCTGTACACTAATAGTTTTATTATATAATATTAGATATTATCTCAATTTTTTAATGTAATTTGTTTTTCAGTGTTATTTTGTGATATTTTGTTTCTATATCTTATTATGCACCTTTCCCTTTTCTTTAAGATAATTATTTTTTATTTGCAGAGTGCATTTGGTAATTAACTTATCTGTTTATTTTTTTAATGTATCTAAGGAATAGGCTAATAATATTCCCAATACAGCCAGGAGGGGGCACTGGAACTCCAGGATCTTGGATTTACAGTCCTATACTGTATGTGAGTTATGTGTTCACTCTGCAAACAAAAAATAATTATCTCATCTCCATCTGATATCTATCTATCTACTTTTCTACCTTAGTTGGAGAGAAAGAGAGAAAAAATATCTGTAATTAAAATTTCACAGAGATAGTCTAAATTAGGAGTCAAAAACAATTTGATGGCATATAACGGAGAAAATTATTTGTGGAAATGAGAAATTCAGCAATGCATCCGATAGTAAACTGATTAGATTTTTAAGATCACAAATTCAAAGATTCCAGTAATCATGACTCTAACCTCATAAACATTCAAAATGTTTTCACGGCCCTCAGCATGGGTGGATTTGTGTTGGTTTATTGTGGTGGAATGACTTTTTGTTCCTCCCTAATGAAATATGTTGAGACTATTAAAATCTCCTAAAGAGAGGGACTTTTATCTTGATATAGCTAACAGAATAACAGAATTGAAAGGGACTTGATGATAACTAGTTGAATGGCAGTATCTCTGAGACAACCCCACCAGGAATCCATTTGTTAATATTGCCATCAGTATTTTTTTTTACTTTGGCTCCCCTGGTAGAAATAGCATTAGCCAGACTGCTCTCAGCAATCAGAAGGTCAGTCATTTCTTGACATTTTTTTTCCACTCCCAAGCAAAAAACTGGCTCCTGGTCCATCCGATATGTATGAAATGACGTCAGCGTATTTCAGTTTCATGATCACATGAGCAAGAACAAATGACTTCATCTCCCAAAGGTGCTTTTTCAGGAGGCAACTGGACTGTTCTTTTTTTCTTTGAAGACATTTCGCTTCTCATCGAAGAAGCTTCTTCCGCTCTGACTGGATGGTGGGGCATGGAAGGATTTCTATTCCTTGCAGACAGCTGGTCGTTTGCATCCTTTGAGAGGGTCCCTGAAACACTTGGAGGTTTATCTGTGTCCTCAGGGTCACCTGAGTAATGCTCCTGGTTCCTGTAGTTTGTATTTTTTTTCCTCTGAAAATCCATTCCTATTCCCACACCATTGAAAGGGTGTCCATCCAAAATTGTATAGCTAAAGGTCTGTAGAGATTCTCAGTCATCCAGGTCATTGTTGTCCCAAAGGTGCTTTTTCAGGAGGCAACTGGACTTTCTAGTGTTGTTTTTTTTCCTTTGAAGACATTTCGCTTCTCATCCACAAAGCTTCTTCAGCTCTGACAGGATATACTGGGGAATGGAAGGATTTATATTCCTTGCAGACAACTGGTCATTTACATCCTTTTAGAGGGTTGTTTCAAAGAAGGGGAAAAAAAGCAAAAAAAGCAAGAAAGTCTGGTTGCCTCCTGAAAAAGCACATTTGGGACAACCATGACCTGGATGACTGAGAATCTCTAGACTTTCAAATGACTTGCATGCCTTAAGTCAGAAAAGCCAGATCTCATAAGTGCCAGCCAAAAGGCCCACAGCTTAATGTTGTTTGCCAACTAATGCTTTACAGATAACCTGGACTCCAATTCCCATCCTCCTCTACCATGGAAGAATGGGGTCCATTCTAACACATCCAGATGTGCAAGGCTGGGGAAGGCTGCCACAATGGACAGCACTACAGCCAAGTTTCATACCTTTAGATTCCCCTATTTTTTTCACAATTAAAACGGGGACTCCCCTGTCTCAAATTCAACTCCTTTTATCTACGGTATATAGTCTAATTTCCTCTGCAAACATATCAAGATAGTTTGCCATTGCCCGTTTCAATTTTCTTTTCACTTCCCAGTTTAGCCAGGTGACGTCCTGGTGAGCTTCCATACAAATCAGGTTTGGCTTTTTCTGACATCAGCTGGGAGTTGAAAACCACTATCAAAGTGGGGAGATATAATTTGATATACAGCAGAGTATTTTCAACTTTTAAACTTCCATTTTACTGAAGCAGAAGCCACTGCAGTGAACCGAAACCATTGGATAATACTCTTGTCAGGTGTTGGGCAGAACTAAGCTAAGCATATGATTAAAAGATAACGTTATTAAAATCGGGCCTTGTTTTGTTTTGTTTTTTTTCAAAATTATGACTTAAAAAAACCCAGAGCTTTATTTTGGGTACTTTCTCCTTCTTACAGAAACATGCTGTGCTCAATGAGCAGACATGGCTAAACTTTTACAAAAAAAAATATGCATACAGAAAAGAGATGCTACACAAACAGAATATGAAATATACCAAATAACATACTAACAGTCTTTATTATGATTTGTATATTCTGTAGGCATCAGCCATAACCCCAGGGTTCCTTTTACATATCTTTCAGACATTGCATTTTATCTTTAAAGTCAGAGCATCCAGATTGTTAATATGGCACAAACATCTGTCCATTTCCTCTCCAGGATCAGACTGAAGACAGGGAAGATTATAATCAAGTTTCGGAGAACGGCAGCAAAAGAGAAGAACCTACAGGTGTAGAGGAAGGATGGCCCAGTCAAAGCTGCCATAGATGCCAAGTCTCAGTGCTTCAATTTAGGATCTCTGACCCAGGGATGGCCAAATTTATGGATGGTACTCAAAAAACATTTTTCAGCACAAAGGACAAAGTTAAAGCCTTTCCTTTCAAAGGAAAACATGCTGCTAGGTATTGCAGCCGAAACACATGCAGTCATTTTTAAAGTAAAATCATTAAAATGCAAAATATGAACTGATTGAAGAGGAACTAAAAATGCAAAATTTAATAGCTAATTTTCTTTTTTTCAAAATGAAAAAGGTCGAGCCTAGCACTAGAAAGGGGTCATCTTGATCCCTTGGTGAAAGAGGATGTCCTAAAAGGGATATTATGTCAGGAAGGCCAAGCCAGCCTACCTACTCTTTTTAATTCTTCCTTTGTTCCCCAGGGCAACAGTCTTAAGGCCTTGGTGTGCAAGGAGAGTCAGTCTGCTTCCGTGTCACATTCTATAGTACACAAGGCGGAGATAAAACAGCCAATCTTTCCAATCTCATTAAATCAAAATGGCTCAACACCCTGCTCTGATCTGGCAGGTTTAGAGATCTGTAATTTTTTCTCTGGGTACAGGGATACTTAAAATTATGGACTCATTATATCCATTTCATGTACCCCAACTGGGTATTTTACACCCATACGCCTCAGAAACACAGTCTGGGCTGGGAAACCTACTACCCACAGCAAAGGATGGGTACGTGCCCCATTAAAAGAAGCTGGTGGGAACGTGAAGATGGGGTCCTCCGTGTCTGCATCAGTAAAGGTCACACATTCCCCCACGTAGTCCAAGGACACTCGGATTCTATTGGGGTGTTTGCTCAGGGACAAGGCCGTAACAGGGGAAGTGAGGGCCCAATGTTGGCCTTTCCACAGCCCCACAGCCCAGATCCCCTCCTCTGGGCTGAAGTCCATCATCCCCTTCTTCTTGGAAGGATCTCGGGTGACCCCCACTGCCCAGAATTCCCCATCGCCCACTTCCAATTCCCAAAAGTATCTCCCAGAGGTGAACCCATCACAACCCAGAACCAGAGCTCTGGAATCCAATCTTTGGGGAGTGTCAGGGACATAATGTAAGGCAGGCAGCCTGTGCCGAGATTCTCCATCTCCTGCATTTCTTTGGTCCAGGGGCAGAAGAGCACTTGAGAAATCCAGATCAAGAGTTGAAATTCCTGTGAGTAGAAAGAAGCAACACTTGTCAGCACTTTGATTTTCCTGCCACAGCTGATGCTTGCTTCTGGTTCTGTTTGCTCAGCTCAGCATCACTACATCTCTCTGTATCATTAGCTATTCCTGGCAACTTCCCCAAAATTCAGGTACACTGCAACTCTACCTTGGACTGGGATTCCCAGCAATTACAACAGCATGGAATCAGCAGGCCACCTGCATTAAATCCCCCAGGTGGTTTAAAAAAAAGTGAAAAATAAAATAAAAACAAATAAAACTATTATCTACTGAGCCATAGAACCCTTGCATCCCCAGTTAAGGTGGTTTCAGGACTGTGACAGCTCTCTGCCAAGATCTTAAAGAGAGCCAACAGTTGTAATTAGATAGATCAATAGATTAAAGCGAAGGACAAGGAACTTCAAGTTCAATTCAAAGAACTTGTTACACCCAGGAGCCATAGAATCAAGATTCCGAGTATTAAAATTAAAGAACAGCTGCCTAACAGATCAGGGAAATAAAACCTCACACTCCAAAGAGTACTTTTTTTTCAAGTACCTGCCATATATCTCAGATATGCAATCTTGCGGAGTTTTTTTTTTTTTTAATTGTCTCATGCACACAGTTAAGAGAAAAGGGGGGGGGTGTGTGGAATCAAAGTGCCAATGTGCGGACGACTGAAAAATAAAAGGAAGTTCCACAGAATACTTTAAAAGAATTCAGAATTTCTAAACCTTGGATTTACAGTTTTGATTTTCTTTCTTTAATAAACTTGCAATTGTTAGCCCTTTGGCAAAACATTCCACAAAATAATTGTGACTGCGAAATGAATAACTTACTAAGAATTTGCACTAGATTATACACACAGTACTGGAATAAAAGCAAGCCATGTTCCCACTCTGCATTAGCAATATATCCTCAGTAGCTGAAGCAGCTTTCATTCGAAACAAAGTCAAAACACAGAAACAGTTACAAATTCAACAGATGTTTCCCAAAAACTCACCTTTATCATTCAGTGATTTCAAAGTGTCTGTTCTCTCAATGGCATATGTCACATTATCTAGAGAAAACAGGTATTTGTCAAAATTTAGCTCCTCCAATCTAAAGAAAACTAAGTTTAGCGATTAACCAGTGAAACCAGAGGGACGTGGTGGCGCAGTGGCTTAATGATGCTGGACCTGCCAGTCAGAAGTGGTCTGCACTCCAGCAGTTCAAGCCTGGCTCCGTGAGACGGAGTGAGCTCCCCTCACTCGATCCCTGGCTCCTGCCTACCCAGCAGTTCAAAAGCATGCAATATTGTGACTAATAGGACTTCAATGAAAAGCTGCGTTTGTGTATGCTGAGAGGGGAAGCCAGCTGTCAGCCCTGTCTCAGCTTGGGCATTTAGGACAGAAAGACCCTCAACTCCATTTGCAGCCAAAGGTATGCTTTTACTAAAGCCAAGTGGTTACAGTGTAAGCAAAGCCAGATCTGAATATTCCCGCTTAAACCCAGTGATTTTTTTCCTTCTCCCAGCACCCCCCTTGGTCATCTTGTTAATGCCCAACGCTGTTCAAACAAACTACGCTTTTCAGTAGCAGTTCTAACGTTTGGCACCTTTTGGGTGGGCGTTTGCATTCCGTTCTCATGCCCGGGTCCTTGGGTCTTTCACCTGTTGTCTCTGGTTGGCACTTCTGGTTCCTGTCATCCCCCTTCCCTATATCCCCCTGTTCCCCCTCCATCCTTTTTATGGCAGGATGCCACCAAAGCGAAGCAAGGCTGAAGCGGTGTGATGGCAGCCCATAAGAGCCAGCGACCTGAGTACTGCTAGTTAGTTAGCATAAAGCTGGTTTCCCTCTCTCACAGACACACACAATAATGCACCAAGACTAGATGTGCAAGCACCAAACACAATGAACTAGCAATCTAGGCCCGTATTGTGTACCTAGCATGTGTAGATTTCCCTGACGTTGTATGCCATACGCTAAATAAATAACAATTGCTTGGCCCCCATCAATGTATGGTCAATCTGTTAGTGAGGCCTTATTTTATCTTCCAAAGAAAATATACTTGACACAGCTTGCTTTCAGCCATTCCCTCACTCCAGCTGTCCACTGAATGGCTTCTAATAGCTGAATTCTACTTTCCCTCCATACTTACATTCTCAGCACGTTCAGTTTCAGCAACCATTTTGATTTGCTTCTTTTCCTGCAGCAGCCTCTGCCTGCATCATATTCTGACTTTCAGTTCAATGCTCCCATTGGCCGTGCCACTGAAGTATGTTGTGTGTCTGTGTATATCCTACCTTCCTGTGCTCTCACTGCTTATCGCAGATTTTCAGAAGTGAAACAGGGGCTCCTCCTATCTAAGCTGGCACTTAACGCATGATGTCAAGATTTAAAGACTAGCCTACTGATAAGTAAAGAGCGTACAAAATGTCTTCACAAAGGCCCGCAGTATCCTGGCTTAGCAATTAAGAGGTTACTGATTATTTCATCGCTTTCGCGTACCTTGGAATCTATTCATAGTTTCCTTCAGAAACACCCCTTTCCGTGACAACAACTCCAGTCGCTCTCCCAGCTTGGATGTCGCTTCCTCAGCTGACGGGAACTGTTCTGCGGTGCATCTGAATTTTTAAAAGAGCACATTTACACCACTTATGGAAAAGTTCGATTTTTGTCATGTTCTGCATTTTTTTTAAATGTATTTCTGAAGGACTACACTGAGAAGAACTTACTAGCCTAGCGTCCTAATCCAAGGAACGAAGCACTAATGCATACCAAATTCTAGCATCTCGCTTTTTATATATTTGCCTTTCTTGCTCCAGAAATGCTAACTCCTACTTCAAGCAGGCAAGGTGATGTAATTAATTGCTTCAGATTTTTGAGGGCTGGCAAATGACACCAGCAATAGAAACTACCGGACTTTTTTATGCAAAACTCCAATATCTATTTTGACAATAAGTACCCTGGAAAATTAATAATACATTATGCTCTCTGTTAATTAGTATATAGCGTGGCAGCTCCACCATTCTAAAAATAATTCTTCTTGCTTCCTCACAGTTGCCGTGTTTCTCTTGTTATGGTAGCTAAGCACTTGTACCCACTTTTCCTGTAAGATTAGAGCTAGCCCCACTGATGTGACCTCCCTCCGAAAGCACCTCAACTGTCCTGATTTTAGCAGAAAATGTAAGAACATCGCAGGACCTTCGTCTACAAAAACCCAAGGACGGTGCTTTAGAATGGGGGACCCTGCGGAGATGGGGAAGGAGGAGAATCATACGTACCTGTCCATGTTTTTTTTAATGTCCTAGAAGAGAAGAAGAAAAAAAAAAGAGAAAAGGGCATTGAGTCTCACAATGTTCTACCCCTTGCAGTCTATTGCTGGCTAATGGGGAGCATGCCTCAGCACCCGTGTCTTGGGCTGCGGAGGACTCTGTGAGCGCTGTCCAAGGCATGACAGGTGGGAGCTTTGTTTCTAGCCTCTGGTGCTTACAAGGCAGGGGGAAGTAGCCTGCCCCCCCAGTCACCCTCAGGCTCTTACCTGTGATCCCTGAGGTGGAACATCGGATGTTTGCTTCAAGACAAGAGGTGGGGGATGCTCCGGTTACACACGGGAGCCTTCAGGCCACGTTGCTCTCCCTGGTGCTGTAACTGGTTCTCTGAGGAGAAGGGCTGCCCTAATTCTTTCAGCAGCCTTCTCCTCCCCGAACTGTCCGCCCACCCTTTCTGCCAGTGAGCAGGCTGGCTTTGTGCCCCCTCCAAGGCCTGCCCACCAGCTACACCTTGCTTCACCACCCACATGACCTCTAAGTGGGCTGTCTGGTAGGCACACCTAATGAAGAGGAGGGCATGACTGATTTCAGCCCAACCGAGGCAACTGTGCCTTATGCTTTGACAAGCCCGGGCCCAGAAGGAAGGACCCCAAAGGCCTCCCCCCCGCAGTGCCCCGTCCCAGGATCACGGTGCCTCTTCACCATCACCCGTTGTGCCTCAGAGAGATTCTCTGCACGTCACAGGTTACCTAAAAATCTTGTCCTTGTTGCTTGTGATCAGAAAGCTGGTTGCAAAATAATTAAAAAACAAAACAAAACAAAACAAAAAAAAAGGATTCTGTGCCAAGAGATCAAGTGCGCAGGAGGTGCTGCTCGATTTTTTAAAATAAACCAGCCTCACATCCTTGGAATAGCTACATATGATGTTCGCCACGGAGTGGACCACAGGAAGACCCTAAGGAGATCCCAGAAAATGCAGGCTTTTTTGCAGGCACACATACGGCACAACACCCTCTTGTTCTTCTCCACAAAAGAAACCCCACTTGTTCACTATGTGCCCAAGTTACTTCCCTCCCTCCAACCCGTGTTTCTTTGGAGGCATGCAACTCATCCATGGACCAAATGTTAGGAGCGACATCGAATCCCATCCCGTCACTGCAGCGGCTGCAGCCCGAGAACCCAATCACCCTTGAGAGAACCCATATTAACAGGACAGTACGTACTAGAGGTCTGCATGGCAGCCATACCCGATGGGTCCCGACATGAACCTGAAGGAATGGGATCATCCAGGCCAGCTTCTCAACAGCCTTCAGGTCAGGCTGAGGGACCTGGAAGTACATCTGCCAACAGCAGAATGCTATGATGTCATAGCATCCTGCAATGGGAGGAGCTCCAGAGCTCCAGCTCTCCCTTGGAGAAGTCCAAGGGCACCGTTCCACGAGAGCACAGACCAAACTAGTAAGGTCCCCCTTCGTCTTCCCATGAAAGGTCAACACTCTGCAAGGGTGGAAAATACTCCCACCCACAGCATGGAATTAATCTGGCTTCATCACAAACAGCCGCATCAACCAGAAAGGCCAATGCCAGCACCTGTGCAGAGCAGAAAGGGAAGGGGGGACACTTTTCAGAGAAGCCCCCATTACCTGTCTATGGCCTGTACCCCACTGTCGCCAATATGTAGATTTTTCCCACCCCATAAGAATAAATAGTTGAATCCTTGTTCTGGGTTCCAGTAGGGATCACATCCAAGTTCATGTTTGACCAAGTGTATCTGAGGGCCAGGAATTCACAAACCTCACATCCAAAACCTTGGGAGCCCACTGCCAGGGCCTCTGACTCATTGGTAAGGTCACCTCCAAGCCAGAAAGAGAGACCTTTGTGATCGCAAAGTCTCACCTGCAAAAATTCACTCGCCGGTTGCTTGCACTTCACCTCCATCTCAGTGATGACATCACCAAGACGGGAAAGTTCTTCTGAGATTTTGGTCATCATGTCGTCTTTCTGCTTCTCTAGGTCTTTATCTAGCTCTTCCAGCTGGGCCAGCAGGCGTTCCTCCTGTTCTTTCAGGAACTGATGCAGCTGCTCAAACTCAGTGACGATGTCCTTCCTTTCGGTCTCAACCTTTTCCTGTAAGGACCAGAGGTGGGATGAGAAAAGAGTGAACCATCCCAATGAGGAATATAACCAGAAGATCATTACGGACACACAATGCAAAACTGATTGTGTTATACGGCATCCTGGAGTCATGGGATCACCATGGGCAACTTTCCTAGCCAGCTTTCAACAAGCAAGGTTAATAGGGAAAGAGGGATTTGCTTAATGACCATGTTTCACTTAACAACTGCAGTGATTCGCTCAACAACCGTGGCAAACTAGGACATAAAATCAGGCACAACTCACTTAACAACTGCTTGCTTAGCAAGGAAATTCTGGTCCCAATTGAGGACTTCTTGTAGATGTTGCATAAGAGACTGTGCAGACACAGAAGAAATGGCCATAGAACACTTTGAAGAAAGGGAGAATCAAAACACAACGAGAATTTTTGAAAAGTGGGGGGGGAAGAATTCAGAAATTCAAGACCTACTTCTCTGCTCATGGTATGTAATGGTACCTACCGTGTATTCTTGGATTTTCTTCTCGCCTGTCAGCTTCTGGCTCCAGAGATTATTTTTTTCCTGCTTCAGACTTTCTAATTGTGCCTGAACTCGCTCCTGAATAAATAAAAACGGCTTGAGATAGGGGGGAGAAGATTAGAGGCAGTAAGACCTTGGAAATTACAGCACAGGCAGCCTGCGTTCACATAATATGCTAATCTTTGGTTAACTACTTTATCTCAATTGGCTAATTCACACAACATACTAACCCATAAATGAACCAAACTGGATGGGACTGCATGCAAACTAAATGAGCCTTTCTCAGCTGGGGTCCCTGAGAAGTTGCTAGGGGTTCAGCAAGAGGTTGTGATTGACTTTGCACGCCACACAATGCTAGCTGTATATATTTATTTTATTTATATGTCAAATTTAGAAACTGCCATCTCCCTGCCATTATATATAATAATTTGTATGCAGGGAAACCCTGAGACCTCAACATTATTTCAAGCGTCCTTCAGAACAAAAAGGTTGAGAAATATTGTAGTAGATAATTACAATATAGGTTAGAATGTTGTTGGGCCAATATTTCTGATCCACTACACTGTCATAATGCCTATCCAAAAGAAATAGGTATACAAAGCAGAATACTGAAGTCTTCTCATTCCCACTAGTTTGAATGCTCTTGGTTTTTTTAGGCTTCATAGGTTTGTGACAGTCATAAAGTTAACTCTTGCTTCTTAAAACAACATTCAAGAGTCTTGGGCACTGATTCTATCTGTACCAACCCCGTAGTCCCATAGATCACCAAAGTAATACAATACACAAAACCTTGATATTGGACACCAGAGATTACAATGCTACATTTAGCTGCAGATTTTATTTCATTAGAGCTAAAAATAGAGAAGGCTCTTGTGCAAATGTTCTTCTAGAGCCTAATGTTGGTGACCGTTGAATTTTCAAATGCTTGCATGGATTTGTGAAGCAAAAGTAATTTTAAAAAAACCCTTCAAAATCTCATATACAGTTCTGGGATCATCTGACAGTCTTTCAACAAAGTACTAGGCTCTAATGCTACTTAGCCTTTTCATGATCAGACAGGCAATCAGATGCTGCTAACTTGTAAGAACATAGTGTAGCAAGCATAAATAAATAAATCAAAAATTTCTCCTCTGATCCCGGTCTTGTCAAAGAAACAGGAAAATATAGTAAATGATAAAGCTCCATCAATAAATACGTGAGATTAAGCTACAAACAGAAGTATGATTAGTTAAGACCTTGTGCGTTCCATATAGTAAACTGTTATGTATATGAGATACGTATGTATGTATGTATGCCCAAAAGGTAGATGCTTTGATGAACATAAACCAGCAAGTCCAAAAAGATAAATAGCAACACAAGTGTAGTCCTCACCTTACAAATATTCACTTAGTGACTGTTCAAAGTTACAGTGGCACTGAAAAAAGTGACTCATGACCATTTTTTAAACTTACTGTTGCAGCAACCCCATGGCCATGTGATCAACATTCGGCTGCTTGGCAACAAGCTCATATTTAGGACGGTTGTCCCAGTCATGTGATCAACCTTTTGACAAGCAAAGTCAAAGGGGAAGCCAGATTCATTTAACCACCATACTAATTTAACAACTGCAGTAATTCACTTAACAACTATGCCAGGAAAGGTCAAAAAAGTGGGACAAAACTCACTTAACCACTGTCTTGCTTAGCAACAGAAACCTTGGCTCAATTGTGGTTATAAATTGAGGACTACTTAAGCGTCTTGCCTTCCAGATCATTGCACAAACATATATTTAGCACTTCTGAGATTGCTGGATACCCATATTCATAACCCTGCTGTCAACAAAGCAGATAGCTCGGTCGAATTAACACTTAAATGTCCATATTATCAATTTACAAATTCATTCAAACCTTAGTCACTTCATATTTGGACTAGTACAATGTGCTTTACATGGGGATGCCCTTGAAGACCATCCAGAAATTATAGCTGGTTCAAAACACAGTGCTGTAAACAGTAATGGGGCCTTATGTATATGAGCTATATATATTTAACTTTAGGTGCTATAAAATATATATTTAACTTTAGGTGCTATAAAAAAGGGGATGCTAAAGAAACATTGGTAGCTTGATAGGCAATTGAATTGTACAAAACAATACTGCTAGTGAGTTGCTTTGCCTGCCAGTTGGCTTTTGAACACAATTCAAGGTGCTACTTCTTACTTTTAAAACCCTTTGTGGCGTAGACCTTGGTTCCCTGAAGGACCATTCTTCTTCCATCGTTTATGGTTGGCTGGTACCTTTGGGTTGAGCATTACCTGGTACCTTCAATTAAATGTTGTCATATTATGGCACCTAGGAAGTGTGCATTCTCTGTCATGGCCCATACCTACTTTAGACAGTGCTCCCCAAAGATACAAATGGCACAACCTGGTGCTCTAAAAAAGCCCTTTAAA
>JANHFL010005462.1:39882-51978 GCA_032468155.1 Oxyrhabdium leporinum
GGACTGTCTGGATGTAGCCCACTGGCCCCCTGGGGAAGCGTTCATCAAAAAGCCTCCATTACGAACGCTGAAGTTTTGGAATGGAGGCTTTTTGGCCGAGGAAAATGGGGAGGGGGGCTTTCCTACCTGCCATCCTTCCCTCCGTTTGTGCTGAGCTCCAGATGGACACGCACGGACGGGCTCTGGATGGGCGCGCACGGCACCCCCAGGGCTCCGTTTTGCCTTCAGAGGCCTGTCGGACAGCATCTGCAGCCGATAACAGAAGTCCGGATTGATCCAGAGCTCTATTATTGGCTGCAGAGGGCTTTCCGGAAAGCCCTCTGCAACTAATAATAGAGTCTCTGTTAAAGGCTGAAGATGCCTTCCGGTAGGCTTCTGGAGACCGGGGTGATGCGTGCGAGTGGTGGCAAGTGGCCGCAGAAGAGGGGTCAGCAGCAGGCTCCCGCTGCCGCCCAGCAGGTGCCACCGCCACCAGGTGAGTGCACCTGCAATTCGTGTCACGAAGAACAAAGCAAGGCAGTGTGGGGGGGGGAGGCGGAGCAAGGTAGGGGGTGCGGGGCTGCCCCATGCACTACGCATCAGCTTACCTAAAGACGCTTCAGCCAGGGCACCCGTGGCAAGCCTCCACCCCCACCCCACAGGCAGCAACATCCCTTCACTAACCTGCTTTCCAGATCCGTTCTTCGCTGCGCGTGCAAGAGCTTTGTGAGACTACGGTAAGTTACTCGCGAGATCTTTTTTTTTTTCATGACAAGTTGGGAGGTCTGAACTACAGTGGGGTATTTTTACCGTAGTCCCACAGGCTTCTTGCACGCGCAGTGGGGAACGGACCTGGCAAGCAGCTTAGTGAAGGGATGTCGCTGCCCTGGGGGGCGGGGTGAGGGCTTGGCATGGGTGTGGGAAAAATTAGGACACTCCTCGGAGAAAGGGCCTAGCCGTTTTTTCGGGGGGTAAAAGAAAATAAGACCCAGTCTTATTTTCTGAGAAACACGGTAGTTGATTAATTATCTTAGCTGCTGTTTCTATTTCTCTTCTGGATGTTTTTACTATTTTATTGTTTTTAATTATTTTAATGGTAATTGGTAATTTACATTACATTTTTAATGGTAATGTAATTTACATTACATTCTAAAACTGCAAATTATATTCTAATTATTATTATAATTATATTCTAAAATACATATATTTGCCTTCATTCGTTTAGAATTATAACACCACCCAGTGTCACTTGACTGAGTAGAGCAGCTATAGAAATTGAATAAATAAAATTGATGATGCAGAAGGAAAACTGCATGAATGTCTGCAGGGGTGGGTGGGATAAAACCAGCCTGACATTCAACTGCTTAAGATAAACTACATGCAGTCCTGGGAATAAATCCATTTTCCTCTTCTCCTTTTTGGAGCATCTTGGACAAGGAACATGTCCAGATATATCCATAGTAAAATCTGTGCTTTTATATATTCAGAGCAGACTTCTCTCTCCTGTACAACTGATGTAAAGGACCGCTTAAAGCTTACTAGGATGACAGCCTAGGTCTGTAATGATATTTGCTTTTTTATTTCTGTCCCATGAAACATTAAAATTCAGCAGAACTTTTTTGAAGTCCTATTGGGGATGCGATACATGTTTTGAATTGCTCCATATATTAATGTGGCCATGGTTTGGACATTTCAATCCCTCATTTGGGTGACTGGCTTCCAGATTTCAATATTATTATTACTACCTGCTTCTTCCTCCTGTTCACCTGCAGATCCATTGGAAAGGGGTATCTGCAGCTTTTTCTCCTCATCCATATTCAATATTCCTGGATCCGTATGATCTGGAATTGGAAATGGGGCTGTCACAAGAAGGCCTGCCAAGATGCATACAAAAGCTGGCAAATTACTGCTAATTTCGAACAATCGCTTTTTATATGTAGGATACATCCTCTTAAAAAGTGTTTAGTAGAAAGTAATTTGTCATGCAAAGTTTATTACTGCCATCAATAAATTGGGCAACTTTTTTAGTAGAGGAGAAAAAAAATCCAGCATTCTGTTATTTACTTCGCGTCAAAAGGGTTGAATTCAATTGAGAATCCAGGTTGATCTTGGTTAATCTTAAAAAAACCTTTCCCAAGTCATACTTTCAGCAGAAAATGTTATAGTAGAGACCCAGGCAGGAGATGATAGCTTCTATGTAATTTTTTGTCTAAACCCCAACCTCTTTTAATTCATTTTTATTCAATTCCGTGACTTGCCCACTATCTCCTATATCCACAATTTCTCTAAATCTCCCAAAAAAATCTCTTTACTGTACCAATTACTGTAACTATTATATAGGTAGATTTTAAAAGGGAAACTGTAAAAATATAGTTTTCACTAATACAGCTAATATCCACTGCTATTGAAGAAGTTTTTGCCATCGGCGCTAACGAAGAATTTTGCCAAAGCATCTTGGATGGACACGCTGCAAGGCCTCATACCCAGTTTCAATCATGTTATCCACTCAAACCCTCCGATACCCAGAAACGTAGCCTGAATTGCTTACTAGAAAGCGGGTGCAGAAGAGTCCTTTCCCAAATAATTCCACTTCTCCAAAGTTGCAAAGGCTCAGCAGGACGCAGCCATTCTCCGCTGCGACCACCAATATATTTCCGCTCCGACCACCAATATATTCCCTCCGCAGGGAATTCTGAGTAAAGGCGCTTTTATTATACGTACCAGGAAGGAAACGTACCAGGAAGGCGCTTTCATTATACGTACCAGGAAGGAACGTCCTTCCTGGTACGTATAAATGAAAGGACCTTTTTACCCAGGATTCCCTGCAAATGGGCCATCTCGTCCTCCTTGCAGAAGAGTTTCAGAGGCTCCTGATGCTGCTTGCAAAACCTCTGGCCAGCCACCCAAGCGGCGACCTCCAGCCGGAGCCCAGCTACTGGTTGCGCCTCTTGCGAGAACACAGGAGGTGTTCTCGGCTTCAGAGGGGCCCCAGCACTGGATGATGGCAGAAAATGATGCCCGCATTCGATGGAAAACGGCTCCTTGAAGTAGCTCAGGCAGATGGAGCAAGTGATACCCCTCTGCAGAGTTTCCAGGGGACGTTCCGCAGCCATGGCTGGAAGGGGCAAGGAGGCTGGAAGTGACGCCGACTGCATTGGCCTCTTTCACCGCGTGTTTTCTTGCACGAACTGGATTGCCTCTGAGGCCTCGGAGAGTGCGGGGCTCCATTCCTGCGCAAAATGCTCCCAGCGCCAGAGCGCACTTCTCCGCGCGGCGTTGGGGAGCCTTGACCTGCGCGTCTGGAAGCCGCTGGCTGGATGAGGACTGGACTAGGAAAGACCGGATTCCCGAGGAGGAAGGGAAAGGTGCCTGTCGGTCTATTGCAACGCCGAGAAGAAAGTATTTTTACACGAGTGTACAGTACAGAGGAAAAAGTGTATTCGTTTATAAGATTTTTCATACGTCACCACCCAACCCAAATCTGCAGAAACAAGGGAGAACATTTAGAGAACTGCAGCGCATTGCATCCAAAGTAGTTTGGACAAAGAGGTGGTACACTTTCAGCCCCTCACCACAAACGCACAAGTTATGATTTGCTGCTGGGGTAGGAAGTGTTCCTGGGAGTGATGAGTGAAGACATTGAGGAGTATATGCTACGAATCTTTATCCTTAGTAGGGTCACTCAAGGTGTGAAGCTCATCCAAGCTGCCCAGCTGAGCAAGCAGGTGGCTGTAACTGGGCAGCAACAGATGACCATACGTGGCGGCAGCGACAAAGCCATCAATTCATGCAGTGTTGAGAGAAGGTCAAGGTAAACCATTCCTGTATTTTTTATCAAGAAAACCATATACCGGTAGATACCTAGAAGATATTGTCATGGAGAAATCTATGTGGTCATTAGCATATGAAAAGGACCAGATGGCACATAAACAATATAACATAAGTCACCATATATATTAACCGCCATTTTACATAAAAACCCTCTTTTCCAAATAGTCCTTTAAAACAAAGTTTTCATTTTTTGTTGCTATATACATGTGTTCATGTACCCACGTGTGTTTGCATGTTTGTAAATATGTTCTCTGCTAATGACACTACTCCAATAGTTGAAAACGCAAGTGATGTGTATGATTTTGTAGTGAAAGTCAAGGATCAGTGAAAAATTCACAAAGGAAGTCTTGCTTTGCCACAGAAAAGATATTTGTAGTTTATTCCTCCAAATTTGTCACAAACACCAGATCTCCTATTATAGGAGTACGAGTATTGAAGCACCTGCTTTTTTTAATGTTTATTTTATTTTAACATATATGCAAAAAGGACAATCAGAAAACAAATGAAACAAAGTTTTACAAGCTGTGTGAAACCACAAGAATTTTCAAATTAGATTAGTACTAACATATATAAAAATAATCTTATATTGATGCTAACTTAATAAAATCAAATCAGTAATTAGCAAAGGCAACTGTTATAAAAAGAGTCATCAATCAGAATAAACAACATGAGTTTCTCCTCATTAGAATCAGACAAAGTCTGATTCAAATGCTGAAGCCTTATGTAAGGCACTTATGCCACTTGATTTGACTCCCTTTCTTATTTTCACGTTGTTTTTCAGTCCATAGAGTCCAAAGGCATCAGATAATGCTTATGCCATCTTCTTTGACAAAATGATAAAGACCTATTAGAGCAGATAAGGAACTGATGCAGAGACAAGACTGCACAACTTTACAGGCTACCATATAATTTAAACCAGTTATTCCAATCCACTTCCTAAATTACAATGCAGAGATCATCCATATTTGGTGTCATATACACAATACATCATCTCACTGATCTATACTAACGACATCTGAAGAACCACTTCCACTTGTACTTGCGGCTATTAATGCAGACCAGAACTTGATTCAACATGCATAATTCTTCTTTTAAACTCCTTTTGAATTCAGACTTGATATAATGCGGGTGCACCTTCCTCAAAGGGAGCTCTTCAGCCATCCAGCGTCAGCTGAGCAAGCAAGACCTTAAAAAAGGGGAAAATCCTCTCACCAGCGAACAATGCCGAAGGGAAAAGGAAGATGGACTCTTTTGTGTCAGCATTGAAGAATTCTACTTGTCCCCTTTCATAGTCCAGAAATACTCTGATTCTCCTGGGAGTACAAAGGAGTGGCAGAGCAGTTACAGGTGAGGTGAGAGCCTGGTATTGGCCAAAATCTCCTTGCAAGGCCCAAATCCCTTCCTCTGGGGTGAGTTTAAGTTCTATCTTCCTCCTCACAGAGCCCCTGGCTACTCCTATCGCCCAGATGCCTCCATCTTCCACGTTGACTTCCCAATAGTGTCTCCCAGATGTGAATCCTTCACAACCCAGCACACAGCAAGAGGACTTGAATCGCTTAGGATTATGTGGCACATCAGTCCGAGTGACATCCCATCTTGCACTTTTTCGATCCTCAGAAATTATGACTTGGGGGTTTGCTGTGTCTTTGTCAAGGGTTATATTAACTGCAGGGAGAAGGAGGGAAAGGATGAAGGAGACCACTGAAATGAAAGCATTTGTTTTATGAAAACAACAATCATAATGCAAACAATCCTGCTAAGGGACAGCAGCTAAACACCTGCGACTGATCTTGGATTCTCTGTATTGAAGGTCAACCTACAGCACATCCAAGTTCATGCAATATTCACCCAGAAAGAATGATGAGAACTAAAAGCAAAAGTAAAAGCATCAAGTTTAATCTGCTCATTAAAGTAGCTAACATATCAAATCTTATATGTAACCAATAGCCATCATTTCCTTGCAGAGCCAAAGAAGCATGAACAAACTTTATTTCAAATGTCACATACTTACCCCATTCAGTTCCTAGTTCTGAGGGCAGAGTGTCTAAAGAAAAGATTAAAAGGGCATTTTATTTTGAAGAAGCTGTTAATCTTCAAACTGGTTAAAATGTTAGAATTTGAGCACTAAGTCACATATGCTTGCAATGAATGACTGAAGGCATTTCATTTTGGCGGTATTGAAGAACATTTTTTTTCAGGAAAAAAGCCTGTTGTTTATACTGTTTTATTGAATTAAAACTTAGTTGACTTTGGTTGATCTTTAAACAGGGGCAGTATGCCGTCAGAAGACTATCAGAAATCCCAGGTTATAGACTATACCAGCAAGTTGAATAAAATATCCTAGAAAAAGACAGTGTTGAACCACTTCCATATTTCTGCCAAGAAACAACATAAATACATCATTCTGAGATGAGCTTGATTTCAGTATATGAATACTGTTCAGAGATGTGGGTAGTATTTATTTATTTATTTTTTAAAAAAAATTCCAGTTGATTTAACTGTTATATCTATTTCACAAGTGGCAATATTGGTTTAACATTAAACTTATTTATAATATTTATTGAAATTAAAATCACAGATTTTAGAGTGCTTCTAGAGGACTAATTTCCAGGATAAGTCAAAAAAAAAAAAAAAGAAGTAAACCACTGTAGAAACCTGAAAGGTTTATAAATAGAAATTACACATACAAAGTCATTTCTAACCAGAAAGAAACTGACAGTAGTACCAAGAAAATGCATGGGAAAAAATGAATAAAATCCAAGCTTGTCACAGATTCATATCATTATTCACCAGGAAGCTCTAGAGAAAAATCCTGCTACGTTTCAGTACCTTGTAATACTTTCAAAAGAAGTTTTATGCTAGATTTTTCCCCGGTTGTTCTGTCCAATAGAAACTACAAAATACAGCTACTGGGCACTAACTAGATTGTAACCAGGACATGAATGCAGAAAAAAGGTGTCGGTAGCTTTAAGGAACTTCCAAGGTTTCAAGAAATACAGTGTAGTATTAGAACAACCTAGTGAGGTCAGAGCATGACCAAAGAGCCCAGAATGCGTATTACATGTAGTCCTTGACTTATGACCACAACTGAGCCAAAAATTGCTGTTGCTAAGGGAGACAAGTGAGGTTTGCCTAGTTATGAACTTTCTTGTCATAGCTGTTAAGTGAAGCAGGGTAGCTGTTAAGTTAGTAACAGTTGTTAATTGAATCTTACTTCCCCACTGACTTTGCTTGTCAGAAATTCAAGGTCAGAAGGACCTTGCAACTGTCATAAATATGAACCAGTCTCCAAGTGGCGTAATGGTTAGAATGCAGTATTGCAGGCTGATTCTGCTCACTTCCAGCAGTTCGATCCTGAAAGGTTCAAGGTTGACTCAGCCTTCCATCCTTCCGAGGTGGGTAAAATGAGGAGCCAGATTGTTGGGGGGCAATAGGCCAACTCTGTAAACCGCTTAGAGAGGGTTGTAAAGCATTGTGAAGCGCTATATAAAGTTCTATTGCTATTGCTATCCAAATTTTGTTCACGTGACCATGGGGATGCTGCAATGGTCGGAAGTGTGAAAAACGATTATAGGTCAGTTTTTTCATTGTTGTTGTAACATCATAAGATCACTAAACGAATGGCTATAAGTTGAGCATTACCTGTATCTATCTGAAGGTAGCAGAAGAAAAGGCAGAAAAACTGGAGGGAACATCATGGAGAATCCTAACATAAGATATAGCTAGCTGGTTGGGGGAATCCTACGTATGTAACATTGTTTTGCTGCTGAGTATAATCGTAATTCATACAGCAGATTTTTTTTGTACCTTTGAGATTCTTCAGCATTTCTGCAAGCACCGTATTTTTCTCCGAGAACTCTTCCAGTCTCTTTTCCATCTTGATTGGCATCCCCTCAGGGACTTGGAAGGGCTCCTTATCAAACCTAGAAAGAGAAAGCTCAGATCATTTTCCCCTCATGGTGCTGATGTCTGAGGAGATTAAGATGGTTAATATTGTCAGTAAAGGTTGCATGACTCTTGTTTAGAAAAAGAGAACTTTTTCTGAAGGGAGTCGAGCTGCTTTACCAGCAGTATTAATATTCTAATGATGCTTTGCCCTTTGGCAAGCCTACACGATCTGCAAACCTGTGAACCAAGTGATAATAGATGAACTGCCCCACCTTATTAACAGATGCTGACCATCACTTAATACCACTGATACTTTTTCTTTAGGATCACCAGCAGTCTATATCCAAGGAATTGGATTTATAAATTAAATTGATGCCGGTAACAATGTACTCCTTGTTCTCTCTCCCCCCCCCTTTTTTTACTGCCCTATCACTGGTTTGGATCCAGAGTATCTAAAGATTTATATGCTACCTTTTCAAGCAGTTTTCTCCCTACCCCAAATTTTTGACACACTGATTTGGTGTGGTGGGTTAGTCATGGTTAATGTGAATCCTAGCAATGGTGATACATTTATTTATTTATTGAATTTGTTAGAACACTACTACAGGTAGCCCACAACCTACAACCATAATTAAGCCTGGAATTATGGTCATAAGTTGTTGCGGTTGTAAGTTAAGGCATCATGTGACTGGGTCTGATTTTCTTGTGTGATGGTCATTAAGCAAATACTATGGTCATTAAGCGAATCTATTTTACCCAACGGGCATTATTTCCCAGAAACCGAAAGTAAATACCAGAAACTGGCAAAAAAAAGTAAAAAACCACAGTCACATGACTACAGGATGCTACAAACAGCAATAAAGATGTGCCAGTAGCCAAACGCCTAATGCAATCACATGATTGAAGGGGATGGGGTATGCAGCCATTGTAACTTCAAAATAGAATCATAAATAGCTTTTGGGGGGGGGAGTTCATCACACCTTTTTACAGTTGGTAAGCAACTGGCTGTAAATAGAGGATTACCTGTAAATCTAGATTCAATGCATTATTGAAACTGGCTTTACAATGGTAGAATTTTGAGGCACCATATAGATCAGGGCAAATTTTTGTTGGATTTGGATGTTATTTATAATTTTACCAATTGGCCAATCTCTTTTTTTCTCATTTCTTGTTTCACCAGGGCAAAATATGTCCATTATTTTTTTTTTTAATCCAAAATCAGAAATCTGGCAGCGACTTTTCAGACTCATACCATTTATTAAAAGGCATAAGCTTTCATGAATGCAACTCACTTCATCAGTTGCATGGAGTGGCTAAACTAGTGTTTCTCAACTTTAGCAACTTTAAGATGTGTGAGAAATTCTGGGAGTTGCAGCCCATAAATCTTAAAATTGCCGAGATTGAGAAACACTCGGCTAAACTAAATTAAGAGGGAAGAGAGAAGACAGTGTTGTTATGCAGTTGCAGGTTACAAGTACCTTATTGACTGTTCCAAAGGGTTAAACATTTATTGTGTATGTTAAGACTTTCTAGGATCTTAAAAGTTTTGATATATGTAGCCCACAATCTCCTACTCAATTATGCTAGTAGAGTTTGTTTCAGAACAGTTCCTGGGAGGCTAAAATGAACTACTATTAATATTTTGAACTGGTTTCTGCACCAGAGTCAAACATGTATTTTATTCATTCTTCTGCACAATTGGACTGTTTATTCTACATAGAATCAAAGAGAAACATTGCTGGAAGATGATACTTATCAAATAGAAAGCACATGTTACAGTACCCCTAATCCTGTGTTTCAAGTTATTTAGGGCTTGTGGTGGTGCTGTTGATATAAACATGGGTGCAAAGTAGATATTTGGGTCTAGTTCCCATGTTAATGCCATTTTCTTGCTGTTTCTATTTGCCTGTGAATTCAGACAGAGTAGTAAAGCAAGTATGGGCTGCCACCCTAAGAAAGTAACATGCACTTGTCCAGTGTGGGCTATAGCTTATTTATTTATTTATTTATTTACTTTATTTATTTACTAGTTTTTTATCCCATCTTTATTACTTTATAAGTAACTGAAGGCAGTGAGCATACTTTTTCCTTCTCTTATTTTCCCCACAATAAAATCCCTGTGAGGAGGGTTGAGCTGAGAAGGAAAGACAAAGTCACCCAGCTGACTTTCATGCCTAAGGAGGACTAGAACTCCCAGTCTCCTGGTTTCTAGACTGATGTTTTGATCATTGCACCAAAAAATGGAACAGTAAATAATTTCTTGAGTATTGTTCCTCTGTATTTTGGTGCAAAGTAGAAACTGACACTACTGTATTTTGAAAGAGGCAAACTTTCTATCTGTATTGCTAGCTTTAAAAAAAAACAACACCCCTTAATTCCCAACAATAGAGCCTCTTCTATCAGATTATCATCACAGTGGTATTTATAAAGGTTGTGGTTAGAATTGGTGTCTTTCTCAGGTAATCTGCATAAAATGCCCCTTTTTCATGTCTTTTTCATCTAAGTGGCATTGTATCATTTCTTCATGCTCAGTATATCATTTTGTACCTAGAAAATTTATTAGTGAATATGTGGACAGCATACGATCCTCACTTGTTTCCTGTGCCATCCTACAGTGCTTTGGGAAAGTGATTGGTGATTCACTTTTACTTGCTGTCCAAATGGCGGCATACTCACCACTATTAGCTATGAAATAGAATTGTAATCTTAATTGATTAGAACTGTGTGGACATGCTTTCAAAATGACCCACAAAACCACCCTTCTCCAAAGTTTGCCCATCTGTGTCTGAGTACTGTATAGCAACTAGAAATGTCTGACAAGGATTTTGTGAAATGCCATCCTGTAGAGGTAATGGTTATCTACCTCTTAATTTCTAGTTACCTTTTCCCCCATATTATTGTAATAAAAGCTTCCTCTTGTGCAGCATGAGGAGCTAAGAGACGTCCTTCAATGGAGTTAGCAGACTGGGGTGAACCACAGGAAAAAAAAAAAAAATAGGAAAGCCATACCAACTTCAAAAGTGCAGTCGAGAGAGAAAACTTGTGCTTTGAAAGTTCAAACCCCCAGGTTAATTTGGACTCCGCTCTTAAAACACTAGGCTGATCAAAAGAATCTCTGCTAGTTACAGTAGTCAAAACTGACAGGGACGAACCGTGTTTATGTCCCTGCACCAAGATGCTTTGCTAACCCTTTTTTCAGAACATATCCTCATTGCTGCCTTTATCTCATCTCAGTCCACCGTGAAGATTGCTCATATCCTATTTAACTGTTCCCATTTTAGTTTTCTTCTTTCCAATGTAAGACTTGCTATATAGCAATAGTCTCCAAGGCTTCACTGATTATGTTGGTGATGGTAGACTCATGAGCTGGGATCTGCCTAGCTCCTCTTGGTCTTTCTAGGTTACTGCAGATATACCCTCTGGCCACTGCTCTTCATGGACATCTGGGCCACAGTTTAGAAGAGGGCAGAAGACACAGAGGCATCTGCTCCCTTACTGTTTGACTGGGCTTTACAGAGACTTACATTATAATACTGTGTTTTTCTGGAAAAGTTCTAAACACTGTTTTAAAGGCTATTGATATTTTGCAAAGAGTGCTAGAGTTGAATTTAAAAAATGGACTAGCCTATTGGTTAAGTTAAAGGAAAAGGGCAGCTTTCTGCCAACAGTTTGTTGTTGGTTTTATCCCAAATGAATGTGTTACAGATTTTCTACTACTTCTGACAAGGGATTGCATGCAGCCATGCTTTTTAGTTTTATATTGTACGTGTGGCACAGGGAACTCCATGGCCTACTTCAGAGGGCTGATGGTGCACAGTCTCTTGATGCCAATACTACACTACCTTGTGGCACTTATTAACTTGGGACATTGGTAGGAGTGGGGTGACATTGTCAAAGATTTCTGCCGTCGGCTTGAGTGACAGGTCACAGACACAGGGGCTGCTGGCCATAGACAGGTGCCAACCTCCCTTTCCTTTGCACGTCTTACTGATTGCACCCTCCTGCTTCCCCTGACAGACAGGCTGCATGCACAGCACACGGCATGGATAAAGCAAAAGGCTGCTTTTTTGATGCTCTCCACATCCCGCTGTTTGGCCCATGAACTGTTAGTGGGTTACTTCTGAATATGGGTCTAATACTCTTCTAGAAGACAGTTAAGCCATTATCCAAGCAATAGCCAGGTCATAAGGAAAGGGGAGAGGTTTGGGACAAAATGGAAATTCACGCTTAATGCCCACTCCCCTGCAGTGCATGTGCAACCTATCAGACAATTTAGAAGAGGAGAGGAGAGGAGAAGAGAGGAGAAGAGAGAGTAGAGTAGAATAAAATAGAATAGAATAGAATAGAATAGAATAGAATAGAATAGAATAGAATAGAATAGAATAGAATAGAATAGAA
>JANHFL010005463.1:31232-42019 GCA_032468155.1 Oxyrhabdium leporinum
ATACACGGGGGGGGGGGAACGGACAGACGCCCTCACAGGGTCTCACTTATAATACAGCTCTTAAAGTGGTAGCAGTTAAATAGCCCTGCTGACTCATTGCTACCATTGTATCATCATTACATCATTATAGTATTATAGCATTACAACCTTACAGCAGCTGGTCAGCTATTAAATCATCATTACCCTGACATATGATATTTTCCAGTTTTTGGTCTATGCCATTGAATAATTCCACAGTCACCTTATGTTGTTTCTGTATAAAATCCTTAATGCTTTGGAACATCAGCTCCATCTTGTTTAAAATTCCACTCATTTCCACCTTGTGTTGCGTATTTTATTTTAGTAGGTCCCACTTTTAGCCAAAAGACCAGGAACCATTTATTCAAAGCTGAGCTTACACAAATCACAGTTCTTTATATCTCATAAATAATGAATCAAATCCATTTAAATAGACCAGGGGGTTATCCAAACCTCCACAAATCACTTTTATGAATTCAATCATATAGCATAACATTCAGGGGTCTTTTTAATTAAAAATCTTATTTAAATATTCAAGTCTCCAGTGGTAATCCAATAAGTATTTTCACAGTCCTTCAAATGGTTGTTCCCAGGCTTGTATATTTTCCCTCTCATCAGCAGATGGCACTCTCTACTTCACGATGTTGTTACTGGCAGGTCTGATTTTAATTATTTTAAATTATAATTCAAGTAAGAAAGCAGTATTATTATTTTTTTAAAAATCCATAGTTCCAGCATTTTAAAATGCTTTCTCAATACCATGTCTTCTCACTTTGAAAGTCCAATTTTCTGTATTTTTAAAGAATAAGTTTTTTCCTCTCTAATTCTTCTGGTTTAGTAACTTTTCAAAATGCTTGCTCGCTGCTTTGACAGATAGTTCTAAATAGATAATTGCCCTGAATTTCTTTGGGGTCAAATTTTAACAGAAAATATCTTCTCACCCAGTTCACACGCTGTTCACTAAAGTCCGCTCCTGCACTGTGCTTAGATGGTCATCAGCTGTCCCAGCTTTGTGGCAGCTATCTTTAGGCTGCCTCTCCTCCTCCTCGTGGCTGAGAGGGAAAAAAGCCCTGGGTCAGACAGGAGAGATGCAACTCTCCTCGACCTTTCGGAGCTCCCCTCTTAGAATGAAATGTTTTCTTAAAATCAATCCTGGTCATGAACAAATTTGTTTGTCTTTTCTTTGAATTCTTCAAAATCAGTTTATTAATCATCAGTTGGTCTTTGATTCCTGTTGAATGGTTGCAGCACCCTTTCTATTCTACAGGTAGCAAATCCTTGTTTTCCAAGATATTCATAAATTTGGTTTGCAATAATGCCAGTAAGTAATTTGTATGCTATTGGCAGGCACATTATTGGCCTGTAATTTTCAGATTTATTTCCCTTTTCCGCACCATTCTGAATCAAAAGTTCTTCCAGTTGTTAGCCATTTTTCACTTTCTGGTGATTCATCTGATTTGCTAATCTTGCATGCAAACTTGTTACTGATTTCAGCCAGAATCCATGCAGCTCATCTATACCAGGGACACTCCAGTTCTTGACCTTCTCTGCTTGTTTTTGCACCATTTTTTTGTTATATGAACATCTTCCATTATAGTCACTTTTACTGTGCTTTCAACCTGCTTGATCCACTTTGCATTCCCATTGTGCTTCTTGTTGTTTTTCCCAAGTTCTTCCAAAATTTCAGGGTATTTTCTTTGTTATATTTGTTATATTTTCCACTTGTGGCAGCACCATGTCCAATTTCAAGGGTCTTAAAGGAATAATGCTGGTTCACTTAAAATTGTGAATTTTGCTAAAACTGCAATATTCTGTTATTATATTGCTTTACTTTCTCTGCAATAGGCCGCAGCTCTTCAACCACAACTGCAATTTTCTTGTTTTCCAGGTCATATCTTCTTGTCAGGCTAATTCTGATTTGTTTATTCTTCAGGTTTCCTTGCCTCAAATTCTTCAAATTACTTAAATCCAATTGAATGCTCTTTATTTTTAACTTCAGGCAGATTTCCCCCTTTGGTTTTCCCTTCTTAATTGCTTTATTCTTTCCAATTTTAAAGCCCAAAACATAAGCTGCTGCATACATTAGCTGGTTTGTTTTTGCTAATATTCCTGTTGAAATAGTCTGCACAGCTTCATTCATATTGTTCAAGAGCTTGTGCTTCAAAATAACATGCCTCTGGTCCATAAGTCTTTGTTCATTGATTTCCATATCTGGAAATCCATATTCTCCTTCCCAATCTTGAACATGCACTTTTGAAATCCACATTTTATTGGCTCAGATCAATAATAAGCTTCCATAATTGAGTAATTTTCTTCCTTTGTTCAGATTTTTAACTTTTTTGTTCATCTTCCAGTTGCCTGTCAACTCAGTGCCCTAGTTGCCTAGCAGAGGGAGCTGAGCCCTGTGGCATATTTTTCACTAAAAACCCAGGAGACATAGTATTCAATGTGAGTCCTATTGATCCAGGCAATAGTCAAACCAGCATAGAATTCCCTTGACTTATTTTCACCATAGATTGAATGGGTTTGGAGTAAGCTTATTCTGACTCTTCAACAGGGCACAGAAGCCCCACCCCTACCACATGACATGGTAAAGTTTCTTGGGGGGATTGTTGTTGTTATTACTACTACTACTATTGTTGTTGTTGTTGTTGTTGACGCAGTCTGCCAAAATTCAGTCTGGGTTTGGCATTTTTGTCTACCTAGTGAGTCCTTACCAAGGACTTGAGATAGTCAGATCTGGATGTTTGATGGTGTTACAGATATCATCGCAGGATGGAAGCTGTTCCAAGTAAAGCCGCCTTCTGCAATTGACTGATGGCAAATTTGTCAATGACTATGATGTTCAAGTGGTGCTCAAGTTGTTTTGAAATGATGATGATGATGATCTCTTTTATTCATTAAACATGAAACCCAGTGAATGGTTGATACGGGTTGCTGCCAGCATCCTAGGTATCAACCCAGTATTTTCTTAAGATGTACAATGTTTCGAGTAGCGCAGTTTTTTGCAGTTCTGCAGCTGTTATTGCAGGAAGCTGCAATTTCTTGATGTATTTTATAAAATTCTTGGACATGGTACCTAGTGCCCTGATAATAGTGGGTATCACTGTTACATGCTTCATCCATAATCACATAGTTTCGATGGCCAGGTTGCAATATTTCGTGATTTTTTTCCAGTTCTTTTTATTCGACTCTGGCATCTCCTGGTACAGCGATATCAATAAATTGTATGCTTCGGTTTTCGACAACTGTGATATCTGGCGTGTTGTGTTCCAAATGACGATCTGTTTGTATTCAAAAGTCCCACAAGATCTTTACCTTCTCATTTTCAACAACTTTTTCCACTTTATGTTCCCATGACTTTTTGGATACAGGTAAGTCGTATTTTTTACATAATGACCAGTGGATTAATTTAGCAACACGGTCATGTCTACCTTTGTAATCAGTTTGTGTGATTTTGCTGCACTCACATATTCAGTGTGAAACAGTTTCAGCTTTGTCATTGCAAAGTCTGCAGTTTGGATTGTCAGTGGATTTTGTATCTTCGCTTTCATGGCATTAGTTTGTAGTGCTTGCTCTTGAGCAGCCAGTATTAAGCTTTCTGTTTCTTTCTGGATGGTTCCCATTTTAAGCCATGTCCATGTCAAGTTGTTATGACATTTTCCTTCAGTGTTTTTCAAATGCTGTCCATGCAAAGCTGTGATTTTCCATCCATTTAATCTGTCATCCAGCTGTTTTTCCTTATATTCTGGCTTTGTTTCTGTTTTTATAATGTTCTCCGTTTTCACAGCCTGCAGCGATTTTTCTGTACTTGATTCACATAGTCGTTCAAACTTCATTTTTCTTCTACAGTTTGATGGATTTACAATAGCCCCCTCTGCCCCCTATTCTTCTTGGCAGGTACAACTTGTCATGTCACTTCGTGGGTTTCTTTTTGGGCATTTTATAACCCAATTCTGCAGTTATAACGGCAGCTGCGCTGTACATTAGTTGGTTTGTTTCATGTAGTGTGAATTAATAATTCACATGTGAAATCATCATCATCATCATCGTCTCTTAGAGTGCTTGTTCACATCTGCTCTTGATACAACCTATAAAGGAGAGATAAGATGCAAAAGGCTCTTCCTTGCTGAAATATGCTGTAGTACATAAAAATAATCTCTTTTCCAGTCAAGCACCATAAATCAACTACTCTCTTTAAAAATATATAAAAAAACAGCTTACGTGTGAGAGAGTCCCAGTTTTGTTGATTTAAAATTCTAATGGCTTAAAGTGCTTTAAATGAACTTCTTGGGCATGTGATCCATCAAAAGTAATGAGAAAAAAATACATGCAGGATTGCTTAAGACAGCTGGGTATTGCATAGACTGTTCATAGCAGCTGTCTGCATGGGAGAGATAGCTCTTTCAACCTGGCACATGGTTGGAATTAAAAACAAAAAAACAACAAAAACCCCTCCTGTCTCCTCTGTAGGGTAATTGCCTATAATGAAAGGTAGTTCTTGACTTAATGATCACAACTGAGTCCAAATTTTTCATTGCTAAGCAAGACTTAAGTGTGTTTTCTCCCGTTTTACATTTCTTGCCACAGTTGTTAAGTGAATCACTGCAGTGATTAAGTTAGTGACATGGTTGTTAAGTGAATTTGGCTTCCCCATTTATTTTGCTTGTCAGGAGGTCACAAAAGGGGATCACATGACCCTGGGATACTGTAACTCTCATCATTACATGCCAGTTACTAAGCACCCAAATTTTGATCACATGACCAGGGATGCTGCAATGGCTGTGCGAAAAACAGCCATGTCACTTTTTTTCAGTGCCATTGTAACTTTGAATAGTCACTAAATTAGTGGTTGTAAGCTGAGGGCCACTTATATGACTGAAATCCACAGAACCTCTCTCCCACTTTAAGAACACTCCCTGCCAATTCTAAGGCTGGTTGTTCTACCTGTTGTCATTAGTTTAACCTCTTTATATTTAATTTTAATTCCATTTTTTCACTTTGCTCCTTATCTTTTATTGCTAGAGCAGGGGTATCAAACTGGATTTCTTCCAGAGTCAGATCAGCATTGTAGTTCTCCTCCACAGGCCAGCGCCAGGGGGAGGGCAGGGGGCAGAATGGATGCCTCCTGCAGCATCCTGCTGGCCAAAATGGGGCACGGGAGGGTCTGCACGTGCCCACCCCGTGCCTCGTTTTTGCCCTCCTTGGCCTTCTGCAGCACTCTGCTGGCTGACAGCAGCTTGTTTTCCACCCATTTTTCCACCCATTTTTGGCTAGCAGAGTGCTGCAGGAGGCCATGAAGGGTGAAAACAAGGCGCGATGTGGCCTGTTTTAGCTGCCAGAGGCACCATGCCCCGGTCCTTTGATATTTACAGGCCAGCCCTGTGGTCCGGATTCAGCCCACAGCCTTGAGTTGACACCCCTGTGCTAGAGCTTGCAAAAAAAAATTATCTCAGCTGATACTTAATACAATGAGACACTTAGCAAATCCATAGATTCCCCAGATAGTTAATTCTTGATTGTTCCCTCTGTAATATTAAAAATAAATTTATTCATTTCTGACTGTGGAAATATAGATATACATACTTTTCCCTCAATAATAAGCAGCATTCAATCTTTCCCAGTTTTAGAACTAAGAATTTTATTTGATTGCAGGTCTTGGGCAGATAATATTACAGATATTTTCATGCTCATAATGTTGGAAAAATAGGAAGGAAGGAATGACCATAGAAGATGGAAGAATCACAGCAGCAGTGGATGCATCATTGGGAAACCTGAAAAACAGGTTAGGGAACGGATCTTATCTATGTAGTTGCTAAGAATCAACACCAACTTGTTAGATATAATCATTCACACTCTCTCATCCATCTTGCAAGTTCTATTCTGTGGGGGTCTTATATTTTTTTGTACTTTGACTAGTTATTATTGTTGTTGTTGATGCTGCTGCTGTTGTAAAGTTCATCAGGTTCTTGTGAAGCAGTTAGTTTATAAATTGTATAAACAAATACACTTGAAAAAGGGATTTGGGAATGTTAAGGGGCAAAATGGATGCTGTAAACATCTGCAAGGCTTAAAACACATCTGCACCCCTTGAAATATAAGAATGTGTGAGTTTTGTACAACTTTTTTTTTTTTTAAAGTATTTTAGTGAGTGAGTATAAAGAGGCAAAGGTGGAAAGAATAAAATAATAATATACAAATAAAATAGGGACTATCATTTTCCAATAGATAATTAATTACTTATGAATGATAAAATGTATCACTTTTAAACAATTAGGAATCACTATTAAGCTTGAAGCTTAGGAATACATTTTGGAAACCCTAAACATTTCAATCAATACATTACCTGAAACATTTGTCCCACCACCTCTGGCTGATAGAGGACGACACTGGAGGACCTGGAGATCTGCACTCCTGGGTTAGAGGACAGTGGTAGCATTTCCTAAGGTAGCACAGAGAGAAAGTCTTTGGTCTAGTGGTGAAGGCATCAGGCTAAAAAGCAGAAGACTATGTTCTAGTTCTGCTTTATGCACAAAAGCCAGCTGGGTGACTACGGGCCAATCATCAGGAGATTGTGAATTCTAGTCCTGCCTTAGCCCTGAAAGCCAATTGGATGACCTTGGGCCACGTACTTTATCTCAGCCCAACTCACTTTGCAGGATTGTTCTTGTCGGGTAAATAGGAAGAAAGTGCATTGGATATGTTCATCGTTTATTATATTATTTATAAAAATAATAAAGGTGGAATACAAAGGTGGAATACACTTCGGAGGCTCCCAGATTTGAAGACCTTTCGCCGGGAGCTGAAGACCCTACTCTTCCGACAAGCCTTTCCTGACTGAGGGGTTTTTAAAGCTTTTAAAGCAATTTATTTTATACTGTTTTTAAATAACTGTTGTAAACCACCCCGAGTTTTCGGAATGGGGCGGTATATAAATTAAAAATTAAACTAAACTAAACTAAAAATAAGAAGGCAGAAACAACGTATGATCAAGGCAAAACCAAAGCTGGCAATAACATACTGTCAGCATAGAATAGATTTATTTATCATCATGTGGAAGAAAAAAACACAGATCCTTATGGCTGTATGGAAGTCCAATAAGTTCATGCCATCTGAAACTCAGAGAAAGTTGCAGCTCCTTAAGCATGAGCTGTGAGTCCAGGAGGACTCTTAAATTATATATCAGCATTAAACGAGAATATGCAATACCATCCAAGTCAGTGTTGAACACCTAACAGAACTGGTCCCAGACCAAAAATCTAAAGCCACTCGGTGCTTTTCGTCTTGCTGATTCCTATAGATTCCATGTACTGAGATAGAACTAAAAGAGTCTTTCTGGGTGGTGTAGTTCACATAAAGCAACCAAATCAATTTGAAAATACGGCATACATTTATTAAATATGCAAATAACAATGCAGTGTACATTTTGCTCCCAGAAAAGTATTGACTTTTTGAGCAATCTGAACAAAAGCAGAAACATAGCTTGTATACTTCTAAGTTAAACAATTCAAAGAAAAGACAAGGCAGACACAGTGTAAGTACAGTATGACATTGCATGTTTTTGATATACTCATCCTGATGACCTTCTAATTACGTAGCCCTTTTTACTAGGTCAACATGCTGGCTATACTGTCTTTGAGATATAAGCAGTGAACATATATAATGTAGTTTCTTGGACCATAGGTTCCTGTCTGATTTCTCCCCCTGTGGCTACCCAGGGCAACTTTCTGGGTGTGTTCAGCTTTCTGTTAATGTTTTATTAAAACGGGACTTCAAGCAGTTCAAATGTATGGGGTGGGGATTTATAGGATTGTAGTGAATACACCATACTGGTCATCTGCAGCAGAGATGTATAACTGGGTATTATCAGTATACTGATAATATTTGACCTGATGTTGAAAGATGACCTCATCCAATGGCTTCATTTAAATGTTAAACAATCCACAGTTACATTTTCTAAAAATTGCTGATCATAGCAACCTTTCAGATTACTTTTTCAGTTTCACTGAACCTCTTAATTAAGCAATTATTATGAATCAGAGAGAATAATAATCCAGGCAATTGTGAAGAATTAAGCAGAAGTGGAGAAGATCAGGGTGGGATAAAATATATCATGAACCTAATGAAAAGCTTCAGGTATCTAGACTGCCAAGGATGCTGAAGAGGGATAAGATAGAGACATAAGGTTAGAAACATATCAGTTGTGAGGGGAAAGGCAGTCATTTAAACCACTGTCATTTAAACCAAGTCATTTAAACCAAGAAAGACAGAACAGTCAGGAGGAGGCCAGAGCAGTTCTTGCTCTTCACATATACAAATTTCCCCTGAACTTCCAAGTTGTGAATCAGAAGCTAGCAAAGTATCAAAGTTCTGCTCTCTGAATAAAGGGTTCATGATACTCCAAGAAAGGAAATAATGTAGAAAACTCCATCAAAGTCTTACACAATTTAAATTGTCTCATTTATATAAAACTACTGCTGAAACATTTCAGAAAGAATGCCAAAGCTAAAGAGTAGCCATACTCAGCAGGAAGGATGAAATTTCCAAGTCTTCCAAAGCTTCAGGCATATGTAGCACTTCTTTTTGAAGACTCATAAAGCTGTTCAAGAGCTTCTCTTCCAAAATGCCGATGCAGATGCATTAACAACTACTTCCTTTTGCTGGCAGTCCTGTTGCTGTAATACAACTTTCCAGGGAGTAAGGTGGATCTTTTAAATTGTGAAAGAACTGAACCAGAATAGAAATCTATCAAAACTCTGGTCACAGCATTTTTCTGCCTTTTTTTTAAAAAAAAGCAATTCAGCTATATCATTTTAAAGTGTCATTTCTAACGGGAAGCCTGGTAAATAGGAATGAAGCTGCAAATGTGTATGGCTTTCAGCCATCATTCCTGGAATTGGTAACTTTGCAAACATAGGATGTGCACACTGGCATATTACATTTTGCAACCAGAAATGATTTTATTCAAAGGACTGAATCATGGTGGTGGAGACACTTCAACTTTAGTCTTAGATGGAGTAGTTCTTCACCACTCAAAACTGGTGTACAATCTAGGGGTTTTTTGAATTCATAATTCTTGATTAAAAAGCAGGTGGCAGTTGTGGCAAGTTGTCTTTTGCACAAATCTATCTAGTGCACAATTGTACCTAGACCCGCATTTGAGCATTATTCAGAAATTACTGCTTAAATAATTTCACACATTAAATAATTAAATAATGTCACACATTGACAATGTCATATATTGCAACAGAAAGGGTACTATAAAATGTATCCTGACTGTTATAGCAACTGTTGCCTGGAATAATATTTACCTAGAGATCCATTTCTCACGCAATTTGATGAAGTTCTAAAAGTCATTGAAAGCTATTCTCCCAGGTCCTGGGATATTTTGATTCCAAATCCATGTATGGTTTCTTTTGGATATATATGTACTGTTCTGTTATATTATTTCTTGTTTTTAAAACTGTAAGCCAGTCAGAGTTATATGCAGTTGGCTAGTCTTGTGTAGATAAATAAACAGCTCTAAAGATTACATAAATAGGTAAGTCAATGGGGGGAGGAATCTAGATTTTATTATTTGATGATGATAGTAGTCCCTCTGAATTTTTAACTGCATCATGGGTAGTATTTTTGAATTTCTTCGGGATTCTGGTGGTTCTGATTGGTCTGATGGTTAGGTTACATAACCCATCATTCAACATCAAGCTTGATGACTGTCAATCTTTTTCAGACTTCTTTTTCATGTTTGTTCCTTACTCCATCCTGATGATCCCTTGGCTTTTCAGCCTGGCTCTCTTCTCTACACCATCTAGATTCAGATATTGATTGCTTTACAATTACTGAATTACTAAAGCCTTAACCAATTTTCAAACTTTCCATGTTAGAGAAAAGCAACAATAAATACATCTTATTTAATAATAGTCTTAAATTGAGTATTGTACAATGGTCTGAATCAGAGGGTCTCAGATATGAAAAAGTTTCCATGTGCATTGGAATTTGATAATGCTTAAGAACTTCTCACCTGAACAGGAATTGCATATTTTTGACAAACCTTTACATAGATTTCTTTGTGTGTTTCTTGAATAGTTAAGGACCCTCAGATATATATGAAAAGACTCCACATGCATTGAAATCTGATAGTTTCTCATCTGAACAGGGTTTATCTCTTTTTAACAAGCTGCTACATGGATTACTTTTTTTTGTAATTCTAAATGGTTAAGTGGTTTGAGCCAATGTGCCTGCTTTCCATATCACTCCGGTAATATTTATAGAAAACTAAACTCAAGATACACATCTATGCCATACCATCATAGTTATAAATCATAAACATCATATTCAGCTTTTGTTTGGGAAGTGGCTCTTCAAAGCCGGATCTCTGAAGAAAATATTAATTGCCTCTGCTTGCCTCTTTAGAATATTTTAATTTATGTTCAAAGGAATGCAAGACAATATAACTTACCACAGCAAACATTTTCTGTTTTATTGAGTTTCTTATTTATTTCTAAATCTTGGTGCAACCAAAATCCCTGCAGTCTATGAGTGCAGATAAATGTCTTGAAATTATGTGCTTATTGGCAATGTGGCTGGCTTGTATGAGTCTTACAATAAAGTAGACTTAAAAAGAAAAAGGGAAAACATCTGTGATCACTGTTACTTGAGAGAGACAGTGGCAGCAGTGAATTGTCAAAAAACAGGTCATGTGCCCTAATCAGGGGTGGGCTGCTACGGGTTTTCCTGGGTTCAGGTGAACCCTTAGCTAATATTATGGC
>JANHFL010005464.1:30693-60023 GCA_032468155.1 Oxyrhabdium leporinum
CCAAATTGCAGTCAGCCGGCAGTCAGCAGAAGTAGCCTGCAGTACTGCACTCTAACCACTGCGCCACCGTGGCTCATCCGCTGAATGCAGGCAGCATGCAAAACCACGCCACCTCCAGTCCATGAAAAAACTTCTATCCAAAGAACCAGCCAAAGGTTGGGGGCTGCTGATTTAGTCTACAGCTTTTGTATTTATTGTTTATTTCATTTTTTTCCCTGTAAGATATTGTAGGAATATAATTGAATGGCAATATAAAACTAGTTTAAATACACAAAGCAACTCTATTTGGTAGATGCTTCTCTACTTCTCAAAACATTTAAAACGTGGAGGAATGGGGGAGAATATTTGTGTGGGGAACAAAATCTCTAGCACAATGGTTCTCAACCTGTGGTCTGTGGACACTGGGGGACAGCAATGTTGTCACAAGGGATCCGCAAAGGTTTGACAAAATGTTATGACTGAAATTTTGAGTTAAATCCTGGGGGTCTATGGCCATGTTCCGTGGCCACAAAAGCTATTTAAGGGAGGTCCATGGGGGAAGAACAGGTTGAGAACTAATGCCCTACCAGAACATGGACAAGGACGAACATGAAATATTAGAAATTTGAACCAAACGGGACAGTGGCAAACCCAAAAGAGGCCTCCCTATATTAGAAAGGTACAATGTACAGTGTGGCCTGAAAAAAAAAACACCATTTAATTATATTTTTCATATTGAAGGGCAGAACCTATATGAGAAACTTAATGATTACCATATGTGATACTACAGGTGCTGGATGTTGGATTTAGTTTTCCAGAGGAGATGCAGATGTTTTCTGAATGTTACAATCCGATGTTACACTGGAATGAATTAACTGTGTTCCACTGAGTTCACAGATGAAATGACTAACTGATGTTCTGTTGATTTAACCCAGTTCAAGAGTTGGCCCTGTATCCACAGTTTATCTTATGTTATGTACAGCTTAGAAGACCAAGCTTATTGTAATGGTACTGGATGGAATCCCAACATGTTTGCAGTGTGTTTCAAGAAGATAAATGTGCTCCACCTTACTTCAGGCCATGAGCTCATACGAGCAATCTTTTTCTCTTTCTTTTTTCACATGGATTACAGTGTCAGAAAGTGGGTTTGTAACAAAAAGAGATCAATTCTATTTTTTTGAATGGCTTTTTTCTAGAAACATCTGAAAAATATCACTCCAATTAAGGAAATTATCTGTTTAAGCTACTAGCATAAACAGACTGAGCTAAGGAAATAGTGATTAGACTTTCTATAGCCATTTACATTCTTAAGATATCCGTCAGCACCAACAAGCATCTGTACATCTTCCCACTGAGCTGTTCAGAAGAAAGAAGGCCAAAAATTCAATGATTGGGATCTGGGATGCTACTTTGTTAAGCCACGACGTGCATATGCCTGATATCTATCTGGATTTCCTATTACTGGCTCATCATGAATTAAAAAAAACTTTAGTTTAATGTTATGTTCTGTTGAGATCATGGTTTTGAAATCCTGGTTTTTACCAAGATTTTATAGTTTAGGCCACTGGCATGCTAGATTCCTTGGCTATATGGTTTACAAATACAGGGAGTCCTCAACAGGCCTCGTAACGTGCTTTACAACCAGTTGTACCTCCAAAGCATTTCTAAAGCACTTCCAACCCTCTAAAATATTGTGTTTTCCCCCTCCCCTGCCATTTATCACATGACCTTACTTCAGATACTTGGCAACTGGCTTCCATTTATATTCAGTTTCAGCATCCTGAGAGTCATGTGTCTGTGACAGCATCCTGTGGTCACATGACTATGATTTGTGACTGATTTTTGCCAGAGCTAAGTTTATTATTGTAATTTAATAAGTAGAGTTAGTTCTTGCTCATGTCCAACCTGCAATCTACAAATCACATGATTGAAATGCAAGTGTCTGTGCTGTAGTTACAGCATGTTAGAGACTAAGATTTAGCAAAAGGTAAAAGATGTATTTGGTGTCAAGCCCTGTGAGGTTGGCCTGAGTAAGAAATAAGAACTTGGATTTCTGGAAAGATTATTATTGACAGCTGTAGTAGAGAATAAGAAAGAACACCTTGAAATAGGCCACATCTGTTACCAAAGTAATGAGGAGAAACACTTAAGTCTTACGATTCCTTTCTGCTTGTTTAAGTGTCACAGATAGACACCTCCCATTTCACCTGGGTATAAGGGGAGAAGGCATAGCACAATCATATTGATTCTGTTTTATAGCCGCTTTCAATAAAAGTAGTTTTAACTTTTCTGTAGAATTGATTCTTGATCTAGAGAGGCTGACACTAATAGGCTATTGTGATAGACTCAAAAAAATTGTCAAAACAATTCTTCTGCACAATTTATCCTAGTGTAATTAAGATAGAATTATGCTTCCACACATCCCAGACTCAAGAATTTCCTCTGGTTGCTGTTGGTTTTTTTATGTTTTATGTTTTATTTTCATTTTTAATACATATAATTTATAATCTTTAAACTAAAAGAAATAGCAATAGAGACCAAAAAGAAAAAGTTAGAAAAGTGACAGCTTCAAACATGTTAAGAATACAAGCTAAGTAAAGAAAAAGAAAAAATGTACCTTGTAATTTATACCTATGATTACTCACTGCTTTACTAATAAATACACTACTATAATATCTGTACAAAATATCATTGTAAGATATCAGAGAATCTCTATATTGCTTCATTCTTTGATTATTGGGGGAAATTGCTGTTTCCAAAAATATTTCTGACAATCACACTTTTAACATCTGGAATAATATTACATTTCCAATTTCTCAATATGATTATTTTAGCCATTCCCCCATGCTTGATACAATCATAATTTCTGATAAACAGAAGAATCTTTTTTTGTAACCACCCAATTTCCTCCGTTAACTGTCTTGGCCCCCTCCCTGCTTTCCCAATGTCTTTAGGACCTTAAGCACAACTGAGCTGATAAAACTATGATAAAATCTGAGCTTTAGAGAAGAGTGAAATCTTAGAGATGGCTAAAGGGGGGGGGGTGTAATACTGCTCAGCAATAGGAAAAGAATATCTCCTCTGCAGTTTATGTCTATAACCTTCCTCCCCTTCCCCAAAACAAAAGGGATGAAGCACCTACCAAAACAGAAATTTACATCTGGAAAGTCCTTGACAATATTTCTCTTGTGTATGATAACAATTGGCTGTCATGATGACCATGACAATCTGAATATATTCCTCTTCCTGATTGGGCCTCTAGCAGATGCCCTTAAGGTGCAGAATGCATTTATATTCATGGAAGATAGAAAATACTTTAAAGGAGCGCCAAAGCCATAAAGCCAATTGTGTGCCATATAGAAAATATAGGATGTCTGGAAGAGATGTCTTCAGATCATGCATATGAAGGCAGACTGGTACAACTGAAAAATTTGTACAGCAACATACTTCAAAGTAAAGAATGTGCTTGTAATTTTGGCACACTGGTTGACTCTTTGAATGAACATCAAATCCTTCTGGGCATAAGGAGCAAGGCAGGCAAGAACGCCTATTTATAAAAACTAGATCTGCCTCTAGTAAATTCTGTTGACGTATGCCAAATAATACGATTACTCACTTGCAAATGAAGTTATGGAATATAGTATTGTTACTCCTTCTATATTGACAATCTCCAGAGACCAAAAACTCAAGGAAATGGAGGGGGCTATTAAAGGGCAGAAACATATTTGGATATATGGAAACTAGATGATGGCTTAGTTTGGGCTCCTGTTTTATTGCACAGGGAAGTACAATGTTAGTCAGGGACATCCTTGGCTTTGAAAACTGGTGGTTTTGATCAAATAATTGTGGCTACCATTTTGACTTTTTCAGGATCATCCCTGATAACAGTATTTATAACAATGTTTTGTTCCAATCAGATGGGTAGTGCTTTGAGTTCATATTTATTCAGTTGTAGAAAATGCCCACTGAACTCGTTGGTATTATGACTGAATCACCTTTAATTGATTTTATTTGGTGTTTTCTGAATGTAATTTACACTCTGATACTAGCCCATTTTTATTATTATTTGTCATCCATATTAATATCTGCTCAAAAGGGTCTTCCATTTTATTCTTACAAAATGTATTGTTGCATGAAGAACTAAAACAAACTAGATGCCAGTTTATGCTTTCTGATATCATCTATCTGGCTTGCAGTCAGCAAACTTTAGCCAGTCAGTAACATTATCTTGGTTAGTTGTCATTTCAAGAGAAAAAAAAAGCCTATGTATTTATTGTAACTTAAGGACATCCCTGGAAATATTTCCTCAGCAACATCTGTTTTGAGACCTAAAGGGTGACAAGACAAAGATTTTTCAAGAATGGACCCATAGCTGTAAAATGGATCCTGATGTTCTATTGTTCACACAGCTCCATCTTTTTATTTTTCCTAGATTTTAACTTTGCAAGCATGGTTTAATTCTTACCTCCCATGGGTAATTTTAATTTTTGTTATTTTTTTCAGCATTGATGTGATTCATTACTTATATAGTTTTCCATTGTGATGATATTTTCTGTTGCATTTTTTAATATTGACTTTTAGGTAGTGCCATACAATATCTATACTTTGTTTTATGAATAAAAAGGCAAATAAAAGATTAATGGCAAAATAATATAATTTCCACGATGGAAGAATGGATGGTAAATGTGATGGAATTGGTGAGGATGGTAAAATTGACAGTCCTAATTAAGAAGAAGAATTTATTTAGTTTTGTTTCCATTTGGAAACCACTTCTGGATTTTCTACTCAAAACAAAAAAAAAGTGAAGTCCTAATTTTAGATTTTCACAGTTAGAATGAGTTTGTTGTTATAGAAATGGTTTGAAACACTTAAAAATGTAAAGCGAAAGGCTGAAACTGTAACTTTTTGTGGTCTACTGCACTGAAAAAAAAATCAGAAGTCACTAGTTTTATCTTGCTTTTTTGCTCCTTCTTTCTACATCTCTCTTTAACTTTCTCAAGTTTTGTTAATATTTGTATTTTATCTTGTTCAGACGCTAAGTTGGGTCTGACTTTTCACGACTCCACGGACCATAGCACACCAACTCCCCCTCTGCCTCTATCCTCCACTGTCTCCTGGAGTTTGTTCAAATTCATGCTCATCACATCAATGACACTAGCCAAGGACTAGGGGTGACATGACAGCAGCAGAGGCAGGCTGCTCTTAGCAAGAGGTTCGCTGGTCGCGCATGTGCATTCGTTTCAGCTTCACATTGAAGCTGAAACGCGGCTTCAAACAGGCAGCTAATCGACTCAGGCAGCTCTGGTGAGTACAGCAGGGGCGGCGCGGAACTCACCTGGGCAGCGTGGGCAGGGGAAAAGTTATTTATTTATGGAAAGCATAGCACAAGAGCGGATGGGCAGGCCCAGCCAGGGATCACAGCTAGAGGTTCACCCGAACCTCTACAGCCATGCAACAGCCCACCACTGGACAAGAGCTGTTTATATGTATCTGATCCAAAGTACTGAGCTTCTAAAAAAAAAGAAAAAAAGCATGTCCACAGAAGAAATCAGAGATATAGAATTATGAAGAGAGAAGATCTAAAGAGTTTGATTATATTGCAAAAAGTGAAGTTGTTCAAAATCCTAATATTTCTGAACAATAAGGCTATAGCAGGGATGACCAGGTGTTTATCAAGATAATAAGCGAGATGGAAGTAGAAAAAGACTTAGATAGAAATATAAGTAGTTCCATTTTAGATGTGTAACGTGTCAGTGAGTCACCGGTTGAATCAGAAGTAGACACTGCAACAAATCACTGCCTGAAAATGTTGTATTATATAATTTACTCCAGTATTAATAGAAAAAAAAATGAAGGAGAATATTTAGGAGACAGGATATACAGAATGCTAGGATTACTCAAATCCATGGATGTGCAAAACATTTAGATCTCAAGATGTTCTGGCCTCAGAACAGCTGTTTTTAGTTTTCCAAGTGCAGAAGAAAATGTGTTTCGAGACTTCTGTTTTTGGTTGGAGTGCTATAAACATAGACTGCATGACACAATGCAAGCTGCAGACCCGGATATATAATCCACGTTCATGAGGAAGAGATTTTCCTTGTTGTATACCATGTGATATTTTGCCTTTGTCTTTGCTGGAAATAGAGGAGGGGGAAATGTATTTTGAAAACTTACAACAAAACTTCAAAGATGTTGCATAAGGAATAGGAGCTTCTATCACTGCAAAACTTCTGAGGCAACTCTAAGAAGCTGGAGAAGTCCAGGTTTGTTCAAGAGAGGATCTGTTTGCTTCAGGAAATGATCTTCTGTACGTAAAGTAAAGTGTCTAGTCAAAAATATTGCACTAGGCTTGATTTGTTTTCTTTAGTGTGCTAATTCTCATTTTTTATATCTCTGTACAAGCTAACAGTAAACAACAGCCCAATCAAGGAAACACAAAGATCAGTCCTACTAACATGGAAAGGAAAGGCTATATGTAAAATAAGAACAAACCTCACTTCTTACTAGCACTGATGATATCACCTAGTTTGGTAATGAAACGTCTACAAGAAAATAACCAAGGTCAGACAGCACCAAGGACTCCACATACCAGGGTTTCAGGATAGATGCCAGATGAGAATTAGGGAACTGTATTTATTTAAATTTCAAATTATGTTCCAGTTTTTTTTCTATAGAAGATTAGAAAGTTGATCTCATCTTGTTATGGAACAGACTAGTACCTGGAACACTGTATTTTCTTTTAGATTATTCCTTAAAAAAAAAAAAAAATTCAACAGCAACAGCATGATTTGGAGAGGTCTGTAATTATCTTTTTCAATGTTTGCATTTTTAATCATTAAAGTTAAAAATATGTTTTACATTTTAGCTTTTTCCCTTTTAAACAAAGTTTGATTTAGCTATTTCTGGCAAGATTGGCTCATCTACCAAAAAGAAAAGGAAAGGAAATGTTGAATACAGTCACACAATACACAACCAGTGGTTATTACCTCTGAAATTATTTCACTTTTGCACTTTTTTATAGAACAACAGCACAGAGTGTGAGAACCTCTTTACTCACACATACTAGGGAAACAATGGAAGAGAATATTTGTAGCTCAGAGTTAAATCGGCAATCAATGGGCACACAGAGATAAACAATATCTGTATGCGATTTTCAAAAGCAAAAATCAAATCGCCGAAAAGAAACAAAAAGAGCACATCTCACCACCACCAATCAACACCCAGATGAACAGAAAATAATACCAAAATTAACATCAGACCAACAAACAAGAAGCAAACAATATCCCAATCAACGAATCACCAACTCAGACAAATAAGCTAAAAAACAACAAGGAACCACCAGGACCACGTGTACCAACACTGACAGGGCAAGGCTATATGTAAAATAAGAGCAAACCTCACTCCCTACTAACACTGATGATATTAGTTAGTTTGGTAATGAAATGTCTGTAAGAAAATAACCAAGGTCGGCCAGCATCAAGGACTCCACATACCAAGTCTTCAGGATAGATGCCAGGTGAGAAGCCCCCTAGAAGAGTCTGCGGAATAGGGGCGGTATACAAATCGAAAAATAAAATAAAATAAATAAAATAAGATAAGTGGCAGGAGTATGACCTGAAGCATTATCCCTACAGATGACGAAGGGCTAGTCTATGAAGACTCAGTGACCTTCTGAGAGCAGAGGTGGGGGACCTTCAGCCTTACACCTTATAGACTATCTGCTACTGTGTAGAGTGTGAAGCCAGACCTGGATGTTTTGAGGAGCAATACCTCAAATTCCTGCAACTACTTTAATTGGCTGTTGTTTTGTAGTTTGTCAATCCCCCCGTTTGTTAACAGCAGGGATGAAGAGCCTTGCTCTTACTTATTTAAAATAATAAAGTGATACAGCGAGGAAGGAAAAGCAATAACAGAAGATCACTATTCAGAACTATGGGCCTAGTGAATGACATGACTGTCTTCTTTTTTTAAAAGTAACGACTTCATGTAGCTGTATAGATAGATTCTAGGTTGTGCTGTGCTTTATTTTACAGGCAGATAATGTGAAGGTATATTTATAAGTGCATCTCTGTGCTTCACATGGAGGTACTGCTACTTTTGCAGGGGTTTCTGCATGTAAGACTCTTAGGACAATACTGGTTTAGTCAGATATCCCATTGTTGGTGAACCTCAAGTGCTTTTAAGAAGGTAGATTTGTAAAGGTTTGTTCAGCTATGCCATGTTTGCATTCTGTGTGTACTCTTCTATCTTGTGATATTAAAGTTACTCTGTAAGGTCCTTGGTGCTCTCTGAGCTTGCTGCTTTTCTTGCAGACGTTTTATCACCAAACTAGGCGACATCATCAGTGCTATTTACACCCACTGTAGTGTTACTCAGTTTGGTAATGAAAAATCTACAAGAAAACCACCAAGCTCAGAGAGTATCAAGGACCACACATTTCGACACTGAGCTACACATATTTTCTTCTACCAGTAAAGGTTTCTTAGCCATCAGCCATGCCTATGTGGGGGGGGAGGGGGGAAGTACAGTTGCCTTTGGTGGACTTATGACTGCTCTTTGATCTGCTAGATAATGGGAAACTGGTTGCCAACAAAAATAAAATAAAATGCCAGGATTATTTTAAAACCCCACACAATTAGAAAGTTCACCAAGGAGATTATTAATTGAAATGAATGTTAAAGAGATTAGCTGCTCTGTTCGTCATGTAATCTGTTGGCAAAGTGACTCAGAGGTTTATTGAGACTGAAACGTTGCTTTGCTCCCCACTTATGAGTGTATGAGGAGTTGAAAATAGATCCCAATCTAAACAAGTGAGAACTTCACTGGGAATTTGTTTTTATATTTTCCAAAACTTTTTAAAAATCATACCTTCACTAACATTTATAACATTTGGATGGTAGTAGCAATAGCAATAGCAATAGCACTCAGATTTATATGCCGTCCCATACTGCTTACATTGTCAGCATATTTCCCCCAACAATCTGGGTCCTCATTTTACCGACACTGGAAGGATGGAAGGCTGAGTTAACCTTGACCTCCATCAGCATCTAACTCCAAACTATGGGCAGAGTTTGCCTGCAATACTGCATTCTAACCACTGTGCCACCAGGGCTCAGCAGCACTCATTGTAGATTAAAATGCCACCTGTTCTTACAACCCTCAAATTAAAAACACGGAGCAGCAGCTGGTCCTAGGACTGAGAAATTTAGCATTTTATGTTGAATTTTTCTCTGTTAGAAGAGCACTGTTTTGTTCTTAAAACAGTTTTAGTGTTTTATGCATACCTTTGTTTGAATTTAAATGAGGCTTCTCCAGCCTGATTTTTTGGGGGGATGTGTTGGAACTTCTGTTTTCTGAATTTCGAGCCAAAGTATCTAGCATCATATTGAGAAAGGATTTGTTCCTTGAAGGCCGCAATTTTATATCTGTCCCGAGAGAAATTATCCATTTACTTACGGTAATGGAAAACGAACCCAACGCTCTTCCTCATGGCAATATTCATATGCATCCCTCGTACCTCTTTGTTTGCAGAAAAGTATAATTACTGGTCCCATATCTGAACTTTATTAAACTTTAGCCATTAGATCAGTGTTTCACAACCTTGGCAAGTCCAAGATGAGTGGACTTCATCTCCTGGAATTCTGGCAGGGGAATTCTGGGAGTTGAAGTTCATCCATCTTAAACTCACCAAATTTGAGACACACTGCGCTAGCCTGTCCTTATACATTTAATGAGGAAAATATTGGGGCTAGTGGTGGGTGAACCCTTGGTCTTTTCATCTCCAATCCAATCCCACCTGTGCTGAAAAGAAAAACAAATACCAACCACTATTAAAGTATGTGGGGGGCAGAGCTGGGGATGGGTTACACCTGCCTCTAGCATTATCGTACATGTTTCCTACACCTTACTGAACATTGGTAGTATATATCTAGATAAGTATGTCTGTTGTATTTATACACATACACAAATTTGGATCTACTGACCTCAGCATTCTGATGTCACCAACCCCAACATGAAGCAGATTTCCTAGCTGACAGTCTACTATTTTTTTTTCCCAAACCTCAGTAATATGTCTGAAAATGGAACCTTTCAAATGTAATTTCCTTTAAAGGTTCCATCCTTTTAAAATATTTCCCCCATGGGCATAAAGATCACTTTATCTGCTGAAAGACATGGTAGATTCAGGACCATTGATGATGATGATGATATCCATTCAGTCACATCCGACTCTTGGCGATTCTATGAGCCATATCTTCCGATCTTGCACTGCTTCTTTGAGCTTTTCTGTGCTCTGGCTGGCATAAGCATTGATGGTATCCAGCCACAGTGTTCTTTGATGGCCTGATTTCCTTTTTTTCCCCAACATAATTGTTTTCTCCAGTGAATTCCCCTACATGACATGGCCAAAATAAGTGAGGTGCAGCTTCATGATTTTACTTTCCAGCGACATGTCTGGTGTTATGCCCTCCAATGCTTGCTTGTTAGTCACTTTTGCTATCCACACAGCAGCCTTCTCCAGCACCACAGCTCAAACGAGAACCAATATCCTCATGTAAAACGAAGAAAGCTTGACAGGCTGCTGTGAGGAAGCCTTTGCAGCAAGCATTTTTCCAAAAAAAAAAAATAAAGATGGGGAAGGGAACATAGGATTTGCTCATTTCCCCCTCCCCAAAATAAACCCATACATATATGATCTCTAGAGCTAGAAACTTTGGCTATGGGCTTGTGACAAGAATAAGAAAAGGGGAGGGGCGCCTTAAGGAATGCCCTGTTGAGAGGTGGGGGTTACCAATTTGTCCCCAAGGACTGAGGTTACTTCTGGGCTTCCACTTCTAAAGCTCAAAATAATATGTATATATCTTGCTCTATAGTATTTCTTTGTCTAGTTTGGACTCCAAAGCTAAACTTCCAATCATATGTTACTTTCCAAGTCAGTTCTTTACCCCAACCAATTCATAAGTCTTGGGAGCTGATGGACGCCCATGGACATTCTTGATTATTCCAATGCTTGGATATATCACTTTAGGCCTCCCTACCTAAGAAGGCACAAGCCTTCTAGCATATTATTTACTTTCTTGTAAAGTTGCTGCCACCTAAATCAAAACAGACATAGCAAAAGAGGTGACGGTAGGAGAGATAAGAGTTTGCCATCCACTTATATATATATTATGTCTTTAAAAAGCATTTTCACAAAATGTTTGTGCGTATATGTATATCTGCGCATGTAAAACACTAAGACTACAACAATGGGGTTTTTCTTTTCTTTCCGTCTCCTGAAGATGCTTTCTTCAGGCAAATTGCCTCTTTCTTTCCCGCCTATCATTTCACATCTTTATGTGTCTTACACTTCACTAATGTTTATCTCACCAGCATGCACATATACACAAGCAAACTAATGTAGCCTATGTATACACCAAATAGCAGCTTCACAGCAGCAACAATCATCTGGAAATCCAGAAACTCTGGGTTATCATATTCTCATGTGAAAACTAAAATAAAAATCCTGGCTGGGAGTGGTAAATGAGAACAAGTCATTACAAAGAATTCTGCTGGATGTATTATAAAAGAAGAAAATTCAACGAATCACTATTTCTACCAACAAAGATTGAGAAGCTGGGTGCAGAAATTTAGGACACATTGTCGCAGAGAAAATATATGTGGTCACCAAAAATTGACACCAACTTGATGGCACATAATCAGTCTATCAAAATGTAATGTATGTTGTCTGAATTTAACATACTGATTTCAATTAAAAGGCCAATCCTTTAATATAGGTTTCTAAGTTGGTCAAAATCTATTCTTTTCAAAATTCCCTCCTTGTATCCTTGAAACTTATCTTGCTTGGAAAATCTTTTTAGACCTTCCTCGGTGGTCATTATTTGTGTGAACATAATGTCCATTCCCGATGAGAATATCTCAAACTGCATTCAGTGCCTTGATCTATTTCTTTTATTGTTAGTTTTTGTGCTTTTCAGTAAGATGCTTTTGGCACAGCTGTAGTGTTTTAAAAAGCTTTTATTGGATAGTTGGTCCAGGCAGAATAATTTTGCTGTTCAATTTTAATTGAAGAGAGCAGCCATCCCCAGAACAAATTAAGTGGTTGAAAAATTAGGTTAATATTTTGTTTGAGGTGGTAAAAAAAAATCCTTGCCTACTCTTTTTAAATATAAAAAGAAAAGCAATTCAATGGATTGTATTTAATAAGTCAGGAGGAAAATTGCCTATCTGCTCCAGCGTGTAAGGAATGTATAATGGAAAAGCTAATTTATTGTTAAACCTGTAAATGCTACTCCAGAATTAACTTATTTTTTAAAAAAAAACTAATTATCACTTAGATGTCATAGTTTTGCAGAGTTAAAAGGATAGAAATCCATGGGGTCAACAATAGTTAAATGTACAGTTGGAAATGATTTTAAGAGGCAATTACAGGCTCATTTATCTTGATAAAAACTACTGTTAGAATGCCAGTCAATTGCTTAATAAAAGTTTATCAGTTGACTGCTTTTTATTGTTGTCAAATAGCATGACAAAAACATGAAATCAAGATTCTGGATTAATTGCATTGTTTGTTTTTTAGAAAAAAAAATCCACATTACTTGCAAGTCACAGCAATTACTATTAATTTGGTGCCACCGAAACAAGTGCAACTGATTGCTATCTGGTGCTACAACATATACATATTTTTATAACCCAGTTCACCTGGCATTCACGTCCATTGCTACTGCTCCCATATCTTTAGCCGCAGTCAATAATTTCCTAATTCAGAACCCCAGTGAAATTTGGGAAGGAAAAGGCAAAACAATCTCCACTTATATATTGGTTGATTTATTGGTCTTGTTTGGATCATGATCAGTTAAGGGAGATAGAAATCAAAGGTACTGGACACTTTGCTAAAAGCAAATGTAACAGAGTGAAAACCTGTTCAGAGCAAAAGGCAGTAGAAAATTAGATTGGGAGTTTGCTTGATAAATAGTTTGGAAAACAAGTGAATGTAAGAGTGATTCTGATCAGTACTTGCTTCAGCTTTCCAAACTGGGGAACTTGGTGATTAACCTAGTTAGTTTCCCCCCACCCCACCTTAGATATGTAGTAGATTGGAGGAGCAAAGAAGTAATCTGACAAAGCAAATGCTTGAAATGGGACAGCTCTTGTTAATGGTCTCTACTTCAAAGTGAAAACAATCTTATCTGTATATAATAGGAAAGAATTCTGAGTCAAAACTTTACATATAAAATGGTAATATTTTTTTTCTTTCCCTTAAAATGGTTTGTAGTTACTATTTAAGGCTATCATAGTTCTGGAGAATTTTCTTCAGTTCTACCGGTAGTAGTCTGGAATGGTTCCTGGGATTAAATAAAATGCCAGTTTTATGCTATATTGATGCTTATGGGACTATCTTAAGTTTGTGTCTTCAGATGATACATATAAAAGAAAACATTCATACATCGTTGCTGCAAAATAGAGGAAAGGGGGGGGGGGGAACCTCTGACACTTTAGAGCTATGTCATTTTCTTTGAAAATAGCTTCTGTTGATTCCAATGGACTTCCTTTCAATAGATGCACTCAGGTCTAGAGTCTTACCCTTGTGATGCTCCCTAGCTCTAGAGGGAGTTTTGTGTCTGTGTGTGAAGCTCCCAGTCAGCAAGGTGACTGCCAAGACAAATCCCTGCAGTTTTCTTGGCAAGATTTTCAGAAGTGCTGTCCCATTGCCTTCTTCCCAATGCTGAAAGAAAGTAATTGGTTCACAGTCATCCAGTTGGCCCACACCCAGTTTAGCAAAGGGGGGGAAAGTCCCGATATGTCACGTGACACCGCCGTGATGATGTGAGTTTGACACCCATGAACTAGAGAATAAAGAATAACTTTACTGTCACTTTGAATGTACACTAATCGCCATACATTAAAATGTACGGACTCACCACCTCCCAGTTTCTAGCCTGTTGGAAGAAGCAAAACATCTTCACGGAAAAACAAAGGAAGTTACTTCTTTGTTTTTTTTTGAAGACATGTTGCTTCTCATCCAAGAAGCTTCTTCAGTTCTAAAGAACAGAACTGAAGAAGTTTCTTGGATGCAAAGCGAAATGTCTTCAAAGAAAAACAAGAATGTCCACTTGCCTTTTGAAAAAGCACCTTTGGGACAACCATGTCCTGGATAACTGAGAATCTCCATAGATACTACATAGTACCTTTTCCAGAATCTGCTTTTCTTCAATTATGTTATCACATAGTCATTTTGTTAGAATGGATGCACACACTATACTTGAAATACCGATGGATTTGCAACCATCTATATTCTCATCAGAGTCCCACATTTAAATTTAAAAGTGGAATCATACTGGGCATAATCCCTTTTTTGTTCCCTGGTTAACTTGAGCAAGAAAGTGGCATTAAGCATGTTTGTACTCAGAAAAGGGCTGACTGGGTCAAAAGCATTTTTCTTACTCAAATTCTGTCATGGGACAGTTGTGAAAGTTGACCTTTGTTTTCCCAGTGGAACAAAGCAGCTGTTGATTTAGAGCCCCCAAATATGCACTTTGACACTTGTCCTGCTAATATAACAGCTGAGAAGTCTTCCAGCAGTCAGAAGATGTCCCGCATATATAATATGTATAATTTCCAAGCAGTTCTCCTCCATTCCATTGAAATGAATGGAAGCTCTGCAGTCTCTCATTTTAATTCCCAAAGGGATGGTCAGGTTAATCCCCTGTTAGTTTCTAAATATCTTGGGAATGGTATAAAATTAAATGGACTACTGTGGAATGAATTGTACCAGAGACTGCCAAATTCTACAAATTTTAAACTTTGTATTGCTATCTCTGCTTTTCTCATTTAAATGTTTAGTGTGGCTTGAGATTTTTTTTAAAAAAACAGACCTGCATGTGTACACATTTTTCTAAGCATTACCGCTACTAAATATTATATTAGCTGCATAGTAATTTAAATGTATTTTCAAGTTTAGTTTGACTCCTGCTGAATACAGGAACACCAGCATGTTGGGTTTTTTGAGAATACAGAAGGTTGCTCATTATAATACCTTTATAAATATACTAATACTTTTATAATACTATTACAATACTTGTTTATATGCTATTATAATTATTTCTATTTAAAACACCTGGTATTTGAATATTTTATTTTATACCTGAATAACAACATGGTTTAATTGGAAGGTACAATATATGGTCAAAATAGGTACAACATAAAATTCAGGCTTTGCTACGTTAAAAGTGGCATTCCATCCAGAAACAAACACCACAAATTTGAAACCCTCCACATTACTATGATTACCCTTTTGCCAAATCAGATTAGTTTCTTTAATTCTATCTAATGATACTAATTGCAGCCAGAAAAAAGAAAAAAAAACTATGAAGCTCTATGAAGGGATATTTTTGCTAGGATATAAGAAGCCCAAACTTGTGCTTACACAACCAAGTACTGGATGTGGAAGGCCAAAATGAGTAGTGTTCCCTTCTCAGATACATACAGTACTTGCAAGCAGCCTTTGTGTTAAAGCCAGCGCACAAAACCATCTATGTATTACAATTTCTAATTCAAAACAGAGTCAATTGCATTAACCTTAGCCTATTTTAATGTCCTTCCTACATTGGTCACAGAATAGAAATTCAAGAACATTCAGTATATGGACAGATTATGCCCCTGGGGTGCTAATGTCATTGAGTCTCCTGTGCTCCTTTGCTATCAAGTTTATATAGATATTTGCCTTTGCTTCATATCCCACTATACTAATGAATAATTCTGATTTTTAGACTTATTCTGTTCAAAACACCTATTCTCATTTAGGAACCCCATTTATCTCTCTAAATAGAGCAAAGCTTTGTTCTACTGGTTGCATATTATAGCAGGCCCTGATGAATTAACACTTGGCTAAGCTATGCTATTCTGAATGTGTGTGTGTACACATACACACACACACCCCTCATACACTCATACCTCATACATACATACATATTATATGTGTGTGTGTGTTACATTACATATGTTTTTCATTTTTTACCATTGTCCACGCTCATAATAAAGTTAATCTGATCTGCGTTTTTTCATCCTAAAAATAGTGGAAATTTGGCTTCTTACATCACTTTCACATAAACAGTACATGGAGTTGATCCATGCAGCTGCTTTGCTGGACTCCCTCCCACCCCCACCCACACCCCCAATCCTGGAACTGGCAGGAAATTCTGCTGCCCTGAAACTTGTTGGCCCCACATGTGTTCCTACTGCCTATCCAGAACGGGTCCAGGTTGTGTTGCTGTCCATAAGCTGTGCTGGGAAAGGAATAAATGTAAGCGATCAAGAGACAGCAGGTGAATCAGTTGAGTCTTTATCTCATCAGTAGCACCTTAGCTCAGGTGTCAATAAATGTTTCAGATAATTCAAAGCAACTCCACCTTAATTAATTAGAATGCTAGAAAGGTAGAAAGAAGGGGAAGATCAGTAAGGGGGATAGACCTGAATATAGTGGTGATAGGCATAGTATTGGAAGCTTTAGGGGAGGGGAAGACAGATCATCCTGGAGAGCTCTATGGAGTAGCTAAGAGTTGATCCTGATTTGATAGCACATAATCAGTGCTATCAGTGGGGGATGTCTGTTACAATTTCCAATATTTTTTTCTAGTTCTTTATGCTGCCCATAGTCCATTGGACATGGGTAAGTTATATATTCAAATGACAATAAAAAATTGTAGCATTTAGTCTAGCATTAAACATATCTTACTAAAATATATATAGTTCTTGCTGAGCCATGGTGGTGCAGTGGTTAGAATGCAGTATTGGAGACTGACTCTGCCCACTGCCAGCAGTTCAATCCTGACCTGCTCAAGGTTGACTCCGCCTTCTTCCATCCTTCTGAAGCCAGTAAAATGAAAATCCAGATTGTTTGGGGCAAAATGCTGATCCTTTAAATTGCTTAGAGAGCTCTGTAAAGCATCATGTAGTAGTATATAAGTAGAAGTGCTATCACTATTGCTTTCTTGATTTTATCAACTTGGAATGTGATGGGGAGGGTGTTGGCAACAGTGTCAAGACTGCAACATTTCCCTCAGCTGAAATCCTAATCCTGTCAATGTCAACCACTGTTGACATTTTCTCACTTGTTGGTAAATCATGGTGGTTAATTTCCAATTTAGTTTGCACCCAGCACACTCCCAGTCAGTCCCTAGGTCACAGCCAAGAGAAAGAGATTTTGTATATATTAGCTATTGTCTGGTTTTGTGCACCTGAAATTAAGCTCCGGGTTAAGTGGTATTCTAGAATTGAGGCATAAGAGAAAGATATGGTGACAGACATCACAACTATAAAGTAGCCTCAGAATATTTTACCAGAAACAGAAGCAAGGGTTTTCTGTGAACCAAAGGCCACTAAAAAGGAAATTCTTTACTGTAGAGGCTACATTTGCCCCAAAGCCCAGTCCTTTAAAATACATTTTCAATAACAGGCATTAAGCCAGATATGGTCTAGTCAGTTTCAAGACTTTGCATTCTAACCCACTTTAAAAAAAGACAAAAAGGACACTGTGGAAGCAGGAGTTTTGGTTTCTCTTGTACCCAAACCAACATCGCAGAACGAGTGCTGAACCCAGAGCAAAATGGAAGGAGGAAGGGGCATTTCATACTTGCTGGACTGATTGCGGTAAGAAGCTTTGGCAGGAGGGTCTTGGGATGGGATGAGACCATGGGAGAAGCAGCAAAATGAAACCCAAAGACTTCTTCAAGCTGCTTCATTTATGGAGCTAGCATGAAAATTCATCCTCTGAAGATTGTTAGTGAAAGTCTTTGTACTGGGGCAAGGAGACAACACAAGAAATAGCCATGGTCAAACTTTCAGAGTTAAATTATTGAGGCTGGTGATCAATTTGCACGTAGGTTTGTGTGGAGGGAGACTATTTTATGGGTTAATGTTACAATTTTTATTTTCTTTTTTGACCTTTGGATAGTCATCTGTTGTGTGGATTGCATAAGGCTAGCCTCTAAATAAACACTGAAATGTTAAAGCATGAGTTGTTGAGATTGAAGGTTGCTGTGTTGTTGTTTTTTTTAAAAAAAGCTCACAAATGTCTTTTATTTCAAAACTTCCTTTTTAGAACGTTTACTACTGCGGAGGAGGGAGCAGATAAGTTCAATGGAACTCCTAGCCCCATATTTCTGATTATCTGCTGTGATAGGGATTAATCTCAAGAAGTTCTTTAAATAATAGAATGATCAAACAATGCCTTTTAATTAGAGAAAACACAATGGATGTTTCTAAAACTTGTAAAAGGACACAAATGTATTTATTGAAAAATAAATGCATTTCATCGTAGTAGATGGAACCTGATTGTTTAACACAAGCATATTATTATAGCTATGAACCTTTTCTAACGGGAACTGCATGTTAAACAGACGTACAACACAGGCACATATTTAGCAGGTAAAGCTTTCCTAGTATGTAGATGCTCCAGAAAAAGGTTACTAGTAAATCTAAGGGCAATAGAAAATCCAATGAAACTGCCCTACTTCTTTGTTCTGATCTATCAAGCTCTATTTCATGGTCTACCCTGTCCAATTTTTAGTCAAGCCTCTGGTTATTGTAGAATGAGAAGAAAATAGAAAGCAGACACATAAGATTATGAACACATCATACATTACAGTAAGGAAAGCACAGTCTGAGTGTGGTTCTCCTTCATAATGAGATCCTCAAAATAGCACATTTTTTCTCACAAAAGGAGAAAGCCTCGTAGCATGTTTCTAGGCAATACACCCCTTCCTTCAATCATGTCCCCATTTCTTTTTATTCTTCTCTGCATACGTATATGGTAGAAATGAGAGTTTCCCTTTCATATTAAATAGAAAATATTAGCTGAGAAAGTCTACGGTTACTATCTGAATGTTAACACGTTCACACAATTGTGAGTTAGCGTGTTTACCTTGCTGTGTTCTTTGGCACTGAACCAGTGAATGAGGACTGAATGAGAGTGTTGAAGAAGATTGTTGCAGAGAAAATTAGTCATCCACATGGAACATGGAAATGTATCTCTCCTCTATGAAGTACAAGGAAAGTCATGCCGCACATACGATTTTTAGAGAGTAAAAGAACTAGGACGGTGAAAACTTTTCATTTACACTTTACACATGAAGGCTTCCTGACACTTCCACCTTGTTCCACCTCACAGAAAAATGTGTAGAAGTGAGAGGTAATTCATGTTATGAATTCTGCACTTGCCTCCTTGACTGAAGCTACTTCTCTAAACGCTGAGATTTCATTAAGCCATCATGGATAGCTGATGCCCGTTCTATTTTCCATCCTCATCCTCATTTAAAGACAACTAGGCTAATGGATATTGTCAAACCTAGGAGCAGTTCATTAGCCAGGCACTATGTGACAAAAATAATTCCTGAAACGATGCTGCTAATGGAAAATGTCGAAGGGGAAAGATTCATTTCATTACATGTCGCATCAGGAACAGTAAGGTTATTAGAGGAACATTGCTGCTTGCTTCTGATTTAGACTCAATTCATGATATTGTATAAACTGAGCCTCTTCATCCTTAGCCTAACTAGTTTACTTTTTGTAAGCCCCTTAGATTCTTCCTTGATCAATGGAAGCAGGGGTGGGCTGCTGGGGATGTGTGGGTGTTCGGACGAATCCTTAGCGAAGATTCCTCAGGGATCGCCGAAACCCCAAATCCCACTCCTGGCTGGCCCCGCCCACTCCGCCTTGCCCCTCCCATCCCTCCCAGGAGTCTGCACCTGGACCGCTGTGGATGCAGGTAAGTGCAGGGTGTGCATGGAGGCTCAGGGAAAGAGAAGAAAGGAGTTCCCTAGAGCTCCCAGATCTCGGGGGGAGGCCATTTTCGTACTCCCAGAGGCTTCTCTGGACCTCAGGGAAGGTGAAAATGTCCCCCTCACCATGGTGCAGGAGGCCGGCTAGGCCACACCCACCATGGCCACACCTACCCAGCAACCGGGCAGCGATTTAAGTACAGAAGGGGAGGTAGTCCTTCTTGAGGTTACATCACTGGTACATCAGGCCACAAAAGAAATACAAATATCAGGCTATGAGGTTTTTGAAGCCCACCCCTGAATCGAAGGGATGCATTAGTACAGCAGCCTGCAGGAGTCAACAATTGCTTTAATGTTGGGGATTCAATTTAAATAGTTGACCCACACACAGTTTGTGATTTTTTTGAAAGGACACTTAGGATGTATGTGAGTGACATGACCCATTTTCCCTTTTCTGGAAGCACTGCTTTCTACTCCTTAACCCTATCCCTACTTGAAGGATTACATTTTATTTCTCGCAGATTCTTCTTTTTTCCAATCATAATTTAAATTTTTCGTCAGGTTTGAAGCTTTGTAAGTTTGGAAGGAAAAACTGCATTTTTGATATTTTTCTAACACACGCATTTTGATATTCCCTTTTGTACAATATTATGCACAATTATAAGGACTGTACCTTAATGCCATATATTTTAGACATTCTGTCTGGTCATATTTATGTCATTTCCTTAATAATTGGGTTTTTGCATCCATCTTGAATGGGAAATTGTGTTGTAAAATTTAGAGAAGCTTAAATTTGAAGGATCACTGGCATTTAGTTTGAAAAATGGGTTGAAAATAAGAAAATAGATAAATTCATATGCATATATAAACTGAATGAATCCCCATCCTAAATGTAGATCAGTATAAAGAGAAAGAAAGAATTAAAAAACTGCCAGAACTATACTATTAGCAGGCTTGTAACCTATATGTTTTTCTTTAAATGATAGCTTATTTTGAACAGATCCACAAATAAATTTTAAAACAAACCTGATATTTGCATTTTTGTGGCCTGATGTACAAGTGATATAACCTCAAGAAGGACTACCTCCCCTTCTGTACTTAAAGAGTTTAGAGATTTCTTTTTTAAATTGATTATTAGTTTTGGATTTTCTGTCCCTTCTTCCTTTAGTTATATTTAACTTTATGACTATAAACATGAAGTCTCAAATGTATTTTAATAGAAATATGTGAATCAGCCAAGATGCAATTTAGTTCAAAGATCTCAGTTCTGAAAGTCGCATGATTCAGTTTGAAGTTAATACTTCAGAATTCTGAGATTTGATTCAAATAAAAGTTTCAGCCATAGACAACAGAAGTACCTGCAGCTGCATCATTTGGGGGCATATGATTAAATGGTTTCTCAACGATTATATTGATAAAATATCAGAATAGACATTAAGCGAGAAATATTTCATTTAGATTGTTTCAAGGTTTCACTGCAATGCATTTCAAAATAGCCTGATGTCTGGAAGGATACTGTTATTTTTTTCCTTAGCTAAAGAGCTAAGTAGCAAGAATAAATGAAAACAAAACAAAACAAGGGGTTATTAAATGTGCCTAGGTAGAGGTTTGGCAGAATTCTGTGAGTATGTGAGTGTGACAATTAGCAAAATTTAAGAAGTACATTATAGCTTTATGCTGGGCAGGGGTGTGCAAACCAGATTTGTGCTTTTTCACCAGGTCATTGAGAAATGTATGAAGTTGACTGCACATCTGCTAATTTATAGAAAGCATGTGATGAAAAAAATAAGATTGCATTAAGGATAATTCTGCATGGATGTAGATTTGAGGATGGGTAGCTGAATATAATAGGAAAGCTATATGGCACAAATAAAATATGTATGAATAAAAGGATTGGCTTAGCAAATAGTTAAATATTGAGCAGAGATGTTGTATGATGCCCTCTTAAATGTTTAATTTGTTGGTGAATACATTATTATGAAACATAGATGGTGCTGTTAAGAGCTTGTTGGTTAGGCCATAAATAAATGAGCTACGACAAGTATAGCTTGACTATAAAACAAGTGACCAAAGGAATAATAAAAGGAACCACATAATTTGAAATAGTTTGGTCACACAGAGAGAATGAATGAAGAATAAATTGCAAAATGAATCTATGAAGGAAGAGTAAATGATTGAAAAAGGATTGAAAAATAGCAGAAGTTGATATGGTAGAAGGAAGACATGCTTGCAAGGATAAAAAAGCAGATAGATTAAATGGTATTAAATTTCCTTTCTTTACTTTTTTATTTTAATTTCTTTGTTTACCACTTCTTAGTCTTTTTCCACACTTTTCATGACACTGCTTATACAAGAATTGGAATGGTATGATGCGTTTATATATTTATGCATTCATATATATGTATTAAGGAGAAATATGTATTTAAAAGAAAATAGTATACTATATCCACATATATAGAGACCTGGTTTCTACTGTTCAAAGGTATGTTCCTTAGTTTAGTGAGCCTGTATAATCTCATTCCATGTACTGCTTTAACAAAATAAAACATCTTGCATGGTACTGTACTACAGATAAATCAGCCTGTGGGAACCTTTCTAACCTGAGATTTAGAGGCACCCTCATCACCACATTTCTGAATAATGGTTTATTGCTTTAAAAGTAACAGTGAGCGCTACAAAGGACTTGTTGGCAATATTTCTGTGATTATTTAAGCCAATTCTACATCTGCAGTTGTGTAAATTTTTAGCCGAATCCTTTGCCAGGTGGGTTGTTCAATTGCTTGCCTTGTGTTACATGATGAGGAAAAAGCAGATCTAACCGAGTAAGCAGTGAACTTAAGAAAATGCTTTCTTCTTAGATAAACACTGGCATGAGATGCAGCACATTACTCTTCCTTTCATCTTGGCCATCCCCATGGGATGTTCATTATGCAGGGTTCCATTTCAAGTTGAAACTTTACTTGTCATAGGGATTGGTACAGAACAATATAATTCACAAATTGGATTATATATGTATCCAATTACAGATGGTGTAGTGGACACTTAGCTGAGTATTCTTGCCTAAAGTTAGTTTTACAAATGTAGGCTTAAATCTCCTGCAGAATAGTTACTAACGTATTGCCTGTCATAGAATTAGGGAACACTGACCTTTTCCAGGAGCAGGAGCAGTTAAGTGCCTTTAGATAATATCCAAATTTCATCTTCACCCTACATCCTTAATTAATAAGGGACAACATTTACTTTGTCCAGGTTGGAATACCAAAACAAGTTTTGCTGTGCAATGGCTTTCTGGCATGTAATGGTAAATTTCAAGGTAAATGGAGTATCGTTGGTCGTCTCTTATTCCTTTCGCTTTTTTATTATAAATGTTCATGGGGGGGACGGGGGACACACACATCAAATTCATTAATCATACTAATTATTTTTATAATAGACTTAGAAAGCAACACATGGTTTGATGATTATTTCCATATGGTGCAGTGATTAGAATGCAGTACTACAGTCTACTTCTGCTGACTGCCGGCTGCCTGCAATTTGGCAGTTCAAATCTCACCAGGCTCAAGGTTGACTCAGCCTTCCGTTCTTCCGAGGTGGGTAAAATGAGGGCCCAGATTGTTGGGGGCAACACACTGACTCTGTGAAGTGCTTAGAGAGGGCTGTAAAAGCACTATGAAGCGATATATAAAGTGATGTATGTAGTGCTATTGCTATATTGCAGAAATCGGGTAACAAAGCTAGATAAGAAAGGTTAAGCTCAGGACATTTGTGAGGGCAAGGTTGTAGCAAGGAAATGTAGATTGGGGCTTCCCTCCTCAACTAGTTCCATCATCACTGGACTAGCCCAGTTTGTCTCAGTACTAAACAGAGTCTTCAGCATGTGCCTTGTAGAGAATGGGGACTCTGTCATTGTCCTATATCCAAGCCTTAAATCTCCTTATTTCTGACAACCCAGACCTGCAGATTCAGGTCCTTGATAAAGATCATCTGTGGCTTCTTTTGCTGGGGACAAAAAGTTGAACAAACTGAAAGGTCATCTGTGTTTATGTATTAAAACTACAGGATTGCACCATGTTTTGTAACAAAGTTGGGTCATTATTTATCTACTTATCCTTTTTTTCTTTTCTTTTTCTTTTCTTTTTCCTTTGCTTTGAGCTGGAGGGGTTTGCTTATCGTGATGTTTCCAAGTCTGTAAACAGCTTAGGAGCAGCAGCTCCACTTCCCTAAATAGAGTGTTAGCTCACTTTTTATCAGTGCAACCGAGAACTGCCCATCTGTTGCTCTTTCACATCTGGAACCACAGATGTCCCTCCTCCCAGTCATCAATTACTGCAAGGAAATTACTACACCATGTTTATCACCTCTGTACCCAGTCACCTCTTCTCCATGAAGTATTTTAGTAAGCATATCTAGGAAGCCGCCTACCATCCATCCACCCGCCCAAAACATTAGTACACATTAGTGTGTGTGTATACACATGCATAAATGTTAGATCAAAAAAACCCCTCAACCCTGTCATCACTAAACACTCATTAACATTCTGCTACGTCGGTATGTTCTTTGAACTGTAAGAAAACCATCAAGTCCCTTATAGACATCTTCTAAACATACTGCAAATAAAGAAAAAGAAGGAAAAATATATAACGTTATTTGAGTTTAGGCACACACATTTTACTTAAAGCCTATTTATTCGCTACAGGAAGTCAAAATTGGCTTTGGGATACATGGCAATGACCTTTCTATGGCATCTTTTAGAACCGATTCCTTAAAAAATCTATGGCGTCTAGAAAGGTATGGAATCAGTTCTAAAAGATTCTATAGAAAGATAATTTAGGGGAGAAATAAGCAGAATGGGACAACTTGGTCTGGCCAGCCCACTGCAAGCAATTCATCATAGACAATTTTCCATGGCCAACTCACAATGGGACAACCCACTGTGGCCAACTCACTATGGGACAATTTACTGTGGGACAATTCAATAATTCAATTAAGTAAAATTAATTCAATTAAATATTTAAAATATTTTTTTAAAAAATAATTTTTGTCATTCATATTTCATTTTGTCCCTCCTTTGGCATCCCTTCTTTGATAATTTTATTCCATTATTTCTTCAATATTAGCGTAACTCTTGTCCTGTGGGAGTTGTCCCATAGCAAGTTGGTCATGATGAGTTGGCCACACTGAGTTGTCCTAGACAAAAATGAGGTCTATCTACACCAGTGCTATTTCCAATAAAGGCTGTTGGAAGATGCCTCTGTGTGTACATAATAGAATACCACAAAAGCATAGAAATGCATATAGAGGTTTATCTCTTGCATCTGAATTATTTTACCTGTAAATAAAGCGCTTCAATATGGCAGTTAGTAAACATAATCCCATAAATCTGTTTTAATTAGTCACGTAAAAGTCATAAGTTATCTTGAAACTTAAGAAGTAACCTGTGACCTGTGATTTTTAAGAAGGACTCAGCTTTGTCAGGCATATAAACTAGACTGTGGGCATGGCATCTGAGCCGTTATCTGCAATTTTAACATTCCGTTTGTGAATAGAAAAAGATTCTTGAAAAGAAGTTTCGATTCTTCTTTATAACACCCCTTAGTTTCAAATCTGGTCTTGTGAAGAAAAAGCCACTTGGGTGAAAGCAGATGGAGGAGAGAATTAATCTTTGTATAGATGGGGATGCAACACATAATTACTCTCTCTCTGACATATGCCACTATTAATTTATATAAGTTTCCAGTTTGTGTACACTTAGGAGAATGTTATGCTAAAGCCCACATGCGGAAAATAGAGATACACTAAATGAGTTAAGATTCAGCAGCAAAATGCTAGCCATAATTACCTCTGCATATATGAATAGTCATTGAGTTGAAGTAATTACTGCAATAAAGATTACAGTCTAAATACATGTCACCACTGGGTCAGTAGGTAGATTTCTGCTTTCCAATTTCACTGGGCCAAAGAATTGGGGAGGAAAAAAACCCCTTCTTCTAGTGAAGCAAATAGGAAAGCTCCCACTGATTTAATAGAAGAGGATTACCTTGAATCATATTTTGTTTAATGTCAAACATCCTGAGTAGAATATCTACTCAGTGAGTCATTGAGTCATTGCCATAGTGCTGCATGCAATGTAAGTAAAAAGGCTCGCTGTATATTTTTCTTGCTTTGGTTTCAAAGGCAGAGGACTCAGAATTACTTATGCAAAGTGGTGAGACAGAAGCCAACATAACGGAGTCCACACTATTATTCCCTGTTAACTATTACTCTTCCTATGGCCAGATACGCAAAGAATTAACAAATGTAGAACACCGTCATGACATCAGAAGACACTATCTTAGTCACTTTGAATACACACAGTTGTGAGTTTTATCTTTAGCTTTCACTCTTTGGAGTGAAACAGCCATATTTGATATATTGAAACTTTATCTCATCAAGTTAAAACTCACAGTTTGTAACATCATGGCCACTATTTACATAAACAAAAGGCAGCGAGGGCTGCTTGCTTACGTTGTTGATTGCGTAGCAAATGTCCCCAGATCAATTTACGTAAATTGCAAAAGACAAAGAACTGAAACTTACAATGCAGTTTCATTTCTTGACAATCAAGATGCAACTGCGCATATTCCACATATAAATTACTGTAAAATCCTGAAGGATTGTCTGAAAACAATTAACTCAAATAAAAGTAAATAAGTTTGCAACAGTAATAAAAGTTGTACAAATAATAAGCATGGGATTTTCTTTTTCGTTATGCAACATTTCTTAAATCTTCTGATTTGTTCATGCTGTTCCTTAAGAAATAGGCATATCTGCCAGCAATTTTCCTTTTAAATATATTTATAAGTTTTTCCCCTGATATTTTTGTATACAATTTTTTTGCATCTCAAAATTCAAAACATGCAATCTGAAAAAAAAAAGTAGGCTATAATCCATTACTCCTTAGTTTACCTAGTTACTTATCACAGTATAACTCACGGGACAAATGCAATAAAGAGGGGGGGAAAGGATGCCCTATTTGTGGAGAATACCTGTCTAGAAATGTGATCAGGAAGACTATTTGTTATTTTGGGATGGAAAAATTATTGCAACTATTTAATTATTTAGTTTTGCATACCATCATAATTGTTCCACTGATTAATTAAATCTAACTGTCAGGAAATTTCTCCTTAGTTCCAGATTAGTTCTCTTCTTAATTAGTTTCCACCCATTGCTTCTTGTCCTGCCTTCAGGTACTTTGGAGAATAGATTGATCCCTTCTTATTTGTGGCAGACTGCTATCATGTCACCCCTAATCCTTCTTTTCATTAAACTAAACATACCCAATTCCTGCAAACGTCCTTCATGAGAACAATGTGGAATTCTTTCTTCTATCATCAAAAGATTCAAGATTTGTTTGATAGCATTAGCAATTAATTATTAAAACAGTAAGACTGTTCTGTAGGAGAGTTTTCAAAACTGTGGTCCTTTATTCGAACTAGAAAAAAATGCCACAATATTGTGAGTAAACTTCAAAGTTTCCCAGAGTTGCCATAAGACTAAAAACTAACAAACAAGGAGCGATGAGTCAATAATTCCAAACCACAGATAGTGTTAATCCCATCATCCCCCAAAAAATTCTCCCAGAAGCTCACTTTTCTAGAATGCCATCCCCTTGAGGACCATCGTGGTTTAAAGGGATTATTCCATTAAATATGGGCCATTACTTACCACACGATTCCTGCATCCCCTCTCCCCCCCCTCACCACACACGCACGCGCGCACACACACACACACACACTTCACAGAAATGAGGAGCTACAAATCTCTTTCACCAACCAGGCTTATTCCATTTCTTTTTTCAGTTATTAAATGAACTGAAACGCTGACTAATGAGTCATAGTCGATATTTCTGATCATTTAATGATTTAATACTGAGTTTTCCTTTCCTGTCATATAGCTAATGGTTCAGATAAGCTACATTTTCTTCCATATATATATATTGCTTTTCATTTTTTCCAGCCATTATCCAAGCTAGCTAAGAATGGTGGAAGTTATGTAGTGGGACACATCTTGAAAACACCAAGTTGAAGAATGCTGTTTTAGGCCCTTCTTTGACACATTCTCTTACTCGTTACTCACCTGTCGCCTTAAGATATGTAGTTGGTTTGATTTTTGTGACAACTCAAGTTCTTTTATGGATTTTGTGGCATAATGTATTGTTTGATTCAGACATAATACTTAGTTCCTATGTTCTCTTAACCATTAGTCTTGGTTCACACATTCTCTAAACTATACAGTATGGTTTACAACCCAAATGGCTGAGTTCCCAAAAGCTCCTAATACTAAGCCAAACCTAAATGCATCACAGTGCGATTTGGAGGGAACTGTGAAGCCAGTTAAATATTATACTTAGACTTCATAGTTTCAACATTAAATTATTATTTTTTCTCTTCCCAGCTGATTTTTGTTTTTGTTTTTTTATTTTTTAGTTTCTAATCCTGTGAAAATTCTGGGAAACGTGAACATTTACTCACAATATTGTGACATTTTTGCTGGTTTTAATAAAGGACCACAGTTTTAAAACCTCTCCTAAGGAATAGCCTTACTATTTTAATAACTAACTGCTAATCCTATCAAATATGTTTCAAATCTTTTGAAGATAGAAGAAAGAAGAAACACCCTGTTATATGTCGAAGTTGTAATTTTTGAGTCTATTTTTTTTTTTTAAATAAAGAACAAAAAGGAGAGAAATCTAGATGATGCAGAAGGAAAATATGTAGTCTATGGGAGTGCCCTCCCATAGTAGGCATTTTGGAAAGAGGTGATAAAGGTTCTAAAGGGTAAGGAAGATACTGTGGCAGGACAGACACTCTGTTTGTTTGTGAATTAAGGAAAGGATACCTTTCAGAAACAAAGGGCATGGAAAATTCTAGCAACTGAAATCATGTAAGTGGTGTTTGAAGAGGGAGGAAATGGAAAGTCTCCTATTTTCTTTAGCTTATACTTTGTTAATCTAGCCTACTGTCAAGACTGAAGCACAATCAACAATGGTCTCCATGCTTCCGTTGCCCTTTTATCTGTACTCCATGGATACACTTAGCAATAAAGAGAATAAGAATAAAGTTATCTACAGCAAATGCCCTTAAGTTTCTGCTATGTACTTTGTGGATGTCCCTGAGTCTTCTAGGGCTCACCACAACTTGTTATCAACCCAAATCAAATCTTGTAGTCAATAAAGCAGATGTAGATGTTCTTTGGATTTTCTTGAGATTTTTCCTTGATCCAGCACAGATTTGCAACATGGTCACCAGAGCCATGATCCTTTCTGAAACCAGATTGAATATCTGGTAATTTCCTTTTGATGGCCCATTTCAATGATGTCACTATTCCTTGAATAGTGAGGAAAAGCTCACTGTATTCAAGTCTGTAGAGATTCTCAATCATCTGGGTAATGGTTGTCCCAAAGGTGTTTTTTCAGGAGGCAACTGGACTTTCTTGTTTTTTCTTTGAGGATGTTTCACTTCTCATCCAAGAATCCTATCAGAGCTGAAGAAGCTTCTTGGATGAGAAGTGAAAGTCTTCAAAGAAAAAACAAGAAAG
>JANHFL010005464.1:71902-84045 GCA_032468155.1 Oxyrhabdium leporinum
AAATCTCCATAGATACAATACAGTCCTTTTTTCAAGACAGGTAAGACCCTGAGATCTGGGTACTCTTTCAAAAAAATTAGAATACCTTAGAGTGCCCTTTAAAACAAATTGAAACTTCCATATACTTTAAATATGAATCCCTGTATGTATGTATGTATGTATGTATGTATGTATGTATGTATGTATGTATGTATGTATGTATGTTCAAGCACTACCCCAGGACAGTGTCGGGGGGGGGGGGGGATCTGTCTCCAGAAAGCACTTTGAGTGTCTTATTTAAACAGTGAGGAAATGGCAGACCCATACTGGGACAACCATGAGCTGGAATGAAATCTGTGTAGGGATCATCTTTTCCATGTGATCTTATGAAATCTGGTGACCATTTCAAGAAGCACCAGAGAAGAATCCTTTATCCTTCAAAGAGCCCAATTTATCTTTTAGAAAAGAATAGTTGAAAGCAAGTGCATCTTTCTTACCCAAACCTGATCATGCATCTTTACAAATCAGGATGAAAAAATACTGAATGAAAAAAAAATATTGAATAAAAAATAAAAATACAAATACTTTTTTTTTCAATTAAAAAGATATTGAAATTATTGTATAGAGTATGCTGGGGCTAAGTGTTCCATTCTGCAAGTATTCTTGAATAAAGACATTATAGTTTTTCTAACATGGAATTGATTCCTTTGGAAGAATTCTATAAATTAGGTCCAAAAAGAATAGTAAAATACATAATAATGTGGCAGTATAGTATCAATAGGACTTTGGAGTTTGGAAACAAGTGTGGCTGGATGTTGAGCCAAACGTACACTACATAAAGTGTAATTCAAGTTCCAATATATGGGATGGACTTTTTTTTGATCGTAAACCAGATTAAACCTTTCCCCAGAAATACATCAAGGATTTGGGATACAGATAGTCCTTGACTTGCAACCATAATTGAGCCCAAACTTTCTGTTGCTAAGTAAGACATTTGTTAAGTGAGTTTTGCCCCATTCTGCAACCTTTCCTACCACAGTTGTTAAACGAATCACTGCAGCGGCTAAGTTAGTAACACGTTTGCTAAGTGCACCTGGCTTCCCCATTGACTTTGCTTGTCAGAAGGTCACAAAAGGAGATCACAGGACCCTCGAGAGACTGCATTCGTCATAAATATGAATCAGTTGCCAAACATCTGAACTTCGATCACGTGACTGTGTGGATGCTGCAACAATTGTAAAGGTGAAAAATGGCCATAAGTCACTTTTTTCAGTGTCGTTGTAACTTTGAACTGTTGTAAGTCAAGGACTACCGGTACTCCGTCCGCCACCTATTTTGGATCCCAGATGCCTTCCTGCCAGCATCCTTTCCCTGCTGCCTTTTCTGCACACATCCAGCACTTACTCTCTATCACTCATGGTCAATAGTCACTAAACAAACTGTTGTAAATTGAGGACAACCTTTAGTCTAGTACCTTCAACGGTGAATCTGTCTGGTATTACTGTACTTAAATTGTATTCCTTTTAGTGCTGGTCTTTTGTCTTGGTGTCAGCAACTGGCTAGTTGCTATTTTTTAAAGAAATGTTTTATATACTGCTTTTTCTTGAGACAGTTTAAAGCCCGATCTTTTGGGCATGAGGGATTGGTTCCATAGAGAGAGGTTTTTCCCGTAGTCTTGAGGGGGCCTGGTTTCGTATGCTGCCTGAATCCCATAGATGGGGCTTTATTTGTTTTCTGGGATCGATTTCTGGCCTGCCACAGACCGGGGCTGGTCTACGGACTGGGGATTGGGAAGCCCTGGTTTAGAGGGGTACACCAACACCCCACCCATCCCAATTTGAATCAACTATCCATTTTTTTTTAAAAAAATAAACATTTAAACAATCTACCATGAAACAAACGCAATGCTTAGCTGTACAACCCTTAAAAGAAAACCCATTTGAAGTCTGGAATGCAGCCTTCCGAGCCTTTCCAAAAGATGTCATCAGTCTCTAATTTTAAGTGTGAGACAAAGGGAAAACATTAAATACATAACCCGGGAGCAATCGTACTAATTATATTTAATTAGAGTGATTTTAGTTAAATTTGTGTACATGCAGTCATATCTGCTTTGATTTTGTTCTGCCTCTCCTCACTTCTTGGAGTCGAGTTCCTGGCACAGACATTTGTGTGAAAGTTGCGCCTCCAGTTTTAAGAAACACCCCAAAGTGCAAGAATGCGCAATGACATGTGCCAATTCACATGTGCATGGAGGAAGCTCACGTGCTACAGTAAACCGTAATTCAGACTTACCTATATGAGCAGGAATGTACCTTTCAAAAGTGGGGTGCTCAAGAACCCCCCTCCTCCTCCCTAAGGTAGGCTTTAGTCTCACTTTAACAGATTTCTGGCTTGCTATTAAATGCAAACCAAAAATTGCAATTTAAAATACGTTCTAGTCAATTCTGTTTGTAGATTCCCAAAAGAGATTCCCCTTCTCCTATTACCTTGGAAACACAAAACACAAATGTAGGGATGACTCATGTGCCTACTTTTTACCATTTCCTGTAAAACATGAAACCACCGTTTATAAATTAAAGTTATTCGTAGTTACAAGTTTTGTACAGACAAGATTGTACCGATGTGAACATAGCTTGGAGAGAGATATTATTTATCACCTACTTCATCAAACTAGGAGAAGCATTAAAGAGATTATCAACGCATGACACACGAGATGCTTTCCATGTACACTAACGAGGAGGTTACGCCACTGAACTTCCTGCTTAGCTGAAAAAGCCCACAAATGCAAAGGAAATATTTATTATTTTTCTCATTACAATGTTTGCTCCTTATTTTAAGCATCACAGGCCGAGGTGCTCTCATAGAGCTTTTCAATCCCACAGAAGAATTATATATCAGTCACTTATTCAATCAATTAAACATTTAACATTTCTTTGCCAGCAAAGTGCTGTTGCAAGAACCTGATGCCAAACAGCAATGAAGTTTAGCAATTTCCTTTTAAAAGAGAGGGGAAAAAAAGAGAAGAAGACGAAGAAAGAGTAGGTGGGATTATAAGAGAAAGACACTTAAGAGCAGCTGTGTCCTTGGTTAAGTCAACGTGTTATCTAAACTGTTTGTAAAGCTCTATTATAAACAAAACAAAATAGAATTTAATCATTCCCCAAATTCGTTTTAGGTTTCATTTAACAGCTCATTTGCTGCTGCTGTCCTGGTTTGTGAGTATTTGTCATTCTTTGATGCCGTTTGGGACAGCAACTCTCTAAACCTGTATCCTTCTTCTTCTCTAGTCAATGAAAAACCTGGTCACAGATCATGTTCTCAAACATTTTGACCTCAGGACCCCTTAAAATTCTTAAAACTGACTGAGAACCCCAAAGAGTTTTAGTTTGTATGGGTTACATCCATAGATATGTACTGAATGAGAAATTAGAACTGAGAAATTTTAAAATATTTATCTATTTGACACTTTCTGGACCATCTGAAAGGCATCAGGGACCGCAGGGGTCCCCAGACCAGCTTTTGAGTACTACTGCTCTACATTAGTATTTGTTAGCTTGGTAACAAATGTCTGTCTCACGGGGATACTCTAATTCTGTGTGTTGAGTACTCACATGAGAGTGATTTTCATAAGGATCAGTTTGTATATTATAATAATAAGCAAAATCGTTGTATATTCTGGGTTGCCATTTATAGTAAGTGTGCTGTTGTACTCTTTCTAGCTACTTCACTCGGCTATTATAAGCAAGTGCAGCTAAATTTAGCATGAACTGACTAGCATTCAAAAATATTCTATGATTTCCCAGCTTATCCCTGGCTTACATTAGTATGTGGTTTACGATTCCTAGCTTGTTTGAAAAGGATAAAGAATGAGGTGTTTGCTATGGACTTCCTAATTAGCTTTACTGTTAGAAAACGTAGAGTGACATGATTCTAAATGATAAAATCACTATTTTGAATATTGGTTACATGGAAACTGGACCTATATCTGCCAACAGAGGTAATAGAAAAAATATCATTGATTGAGCAAGATGGATGGTCTGCATTTAAAAATAACATCTGCAAACTTTCAGCAACAATAGCAACCAGCTTGCCCAAATTCTTATTCATCACATTGACTTCATGCCTACCCTCCATTTTTAATGGTATGTCCAATGCCTAAAACTTCCTGAGTTTTAGGCACCGGAACCAAAATAACCAAACCATAACCAAAATTGGAGGTTCATCCAAGCCTGGGTTGATTTCTAAATGTTGCAGTTATTCTGTATTTAATTCATAGATCGCACATGCTATAGGTCTGGGCTACAGAAATCTGCAAGTCTTATGGTGTAGGTTCTCCTGCTTGGGCAGAGGGTTGGACTAGATGACCTACAAGGTTACTTCCAACTCTGTTAATTTGTAAATCTCATTTACTCCTAGTGTTCAAATGGTTATAAATCTGAAAAATATCATACGGATCTCATTAATTGTGGAGAAAATAATTGGTCTATTTAAAAGAAATCAAATACACATTTTTGTCAAGGTGACATTTGAAATTTGATTTGCAGTTCAGAAAAGGCAAAAACAAGCTGCCAGGGACATTTGTTACAATTTCTCATATGTTTTGTTAAAGGAATGTGCCTCAGCAGCTTGTTTAATGTAAAATTCAGTAACAAATTGAGTGCATATGCTCATAAAAATATACATTTTAGGCTGCTGTGGTCAAGATGCTGGTCTAGAAGTGGGATAGTCCCATTTAGCTGGGAAAGTTCACTGGATGATTTTGGGCTAGCCACTCAATCCATTCTACTTTATAGAGTTAATTCTGAGGGGGAAACAGGAGGAGCTTGATCTCCTGAAGGAAGGTGAATATAAATCAAAGACATATATAAGATATCACACAAGCAACATGGTGGCTTAGAGGTGGAACTCTTGGCTCACAATCAGGAGACTGTGACTTTGATCCTAAGTCGCAACAGATATTTCTCTCTGGGCACAAAGTGAAAATATCTGCTGCGAATTCTGTGTAGGCGTCAGGAAGGGCATCCAACCTGTAAACACTCAGCTCCATTCAGTCACCCCAACTCCATATATGATATCACAAGGAGTCACTATGTATTGGGCAGCTATATAAATTTGTTTAATAAACAAACGAATAATGGTTTGTATTGCTGCAATATGTAGCTGGGTGATTTAAACCCAGTGGAGTTGCTGCCAAAAATGGCATCTCAGGTTGAGTTCTGCACCTTGACACTGTGCACTATCGATGACTAACTCTGCTCTGGTATTACTATCTGATTTCTCTGCTTTGGCCAGTAATAGTCAGAAAACAAAGAGCAATTAAAATGAGAGTAGCTCATGACATCAAGAGGTGTTTGGTAGCTAAAATTCATGGTTTTGGTGGAGAGAGGCTGAGCAGAGGAAGGAATGATGCAAATTGTGTGGGACTAGGTCATTGTATGGAGAGTTATTTTCTTCATTTTGAGGATAAGATGAAAGAGTGTTTTACAGGATTATGTTATAATTATATTTTTCTTATATTGCAATAGCTACTATTTTCTGCATTAGAATCAGAGGTGGGCTGCTGGGGGTTCGCGGGGGTTAAGGTGGACCCTTAGTGAAGATCCTGTGGGGATCGCCGAACCCCCAAATCCCACTCCTGGCTGGCCCCGCCCACTCACCCTGCCCCTCCCTGCAGCCCATTTTGGATGCAGATAAGTGCAGGGTGCATGCGGAGGCTCAGGGAGGAAGAAAAACGGGATTCCTGGAATGTGCCATTTCCAGCCTCCCTAGAGCATCTGGAGCCAGAGGGAGGCCGTTTTTGCACTCCCAGGGGCTCCAGGAAAGCCTCTGGACCTCGGGGAAGGTGAAAACGCCCCCCCCATGGTGCAGGAAGCCAACTAGGCCACACCCACCATGGCCACGCCCACCCAACAACCAGGCAGCGAACCCGTTGCTGAGGTTTTTGAAGCCCACCCCTGATTAGAATGGTAGGACACTGTTACTAGTTCTTAATATTTGTTACTGTTGACCTCCGTAGTCTGGAAGCTGCAGAATTAAGAATTGAAGTTTATGAGCAGGTCTTAGGAATAGGACTGAGGTGCCAAAATCAATACAACTGATGTTTCTGACATCAAATGGGCATCCAGATTTTGTGCTCAGATCCGGCAGCTTTACCTCAGCAGACAAGTTGCTGATACCTGGTTTTTTAAATTTACTTTATTACTACAATCATAGACCAGAGACCAGAACGAATAAAAACACTCAGTAAATGTACAATTAAAAATTCTAGTATAATGTAATAAATAACAACTCAAATCTATGATAAAATTCCAGTCTGTCACTGATACATGGTCTAACTATATTAAAACTACGATCCATGAAATTTAAATTTAAAAGATAGCTGGTTTATGGGAAGATGAAGAGAACTCAGAACAAGGATGGAATTTTGTGGGGCAGACACATGGGCTCCTGTGCTGAATAAGTGTGCTTAGTTTTCAATTCAGTCATTCAGTAGGTGTACAAGTAATCCTATTTGTTTTTCGTCAAAAGTCAAAATCCTCAGCATTTGTCCTTACATCTGAATTATATATATATATATCAGATGTTATGTTGTTTTCATTAATCTTCTTTGAGACAACTAAATTCTAATCTGAATAATAGCTAACATAAAAAGCTAAAACAAGCAATAGAAAGCTGTTGCAAAAAGCGCCAGTTAGCATCTGAAGTGAGTAGGTGGCTCAAAAACATCAAATTGGCAGGACAACCAAGTTATCAAAACCCAACCCCTTTGTAATACATTGGCCTAAGTTACACAGACATAAAATGCAGAATAGCTTCAGTAACCTCAGAATGCCTGCCATTTTGATGTTGTTTAATAATTTTATTAAAAGTTTTAATTATAATAGTAAAAAATAATACAAACTAAAAAGGAAAGGAGAAAAAAGAGTGAATAAAAAGTGCTAGAAAACAAGAAAGAAAAATGTAAAGGAAAAAAAACACGACTTTCCTTCCTCATCACAAATATAAACAATTTCATTATAATTTTACCTCTTCTTAATTAACTATTATAAAATTCTTCTTCCCACAACTCGGTTCTTAATTATAGGAAAATCCAATAAGTAAAGTCTTCTCCAATCCAGGAGTGATGTCAGCAAAAAGTCCAAACAGAGCCTTAAAGTAATAATATTATTTAACAAATATAAAACTCACCATTCCATATCCCAACTCTTAATTGCAAGCAAATCTACATTTAGAAGGTATCAAGTGGTCTCAGCATTTTATTGTAAATAAAAGACTGAAATGTAACACGACAAAGAGGGACAATATCTCCTTTAAAAAGAGAAAGCTCACAAAGATTACTAAACAAAAAGATAATTAGATACTAGGACAATTTAGATGCTGTCAGATTAGGATACAGTAGTAACTGTAGAGGAAAAGGCTTAAACACCAAGGTTTTCTTTGTCCAATTCTCAGACACTCAATTGACTATAAATGAATCCAACATACATATTTCTAATCCAGATATCAGCAAGTCCAAAAAGAGTCACCCCCCCACCAAAAAAATGTGTTGCGTTTTAACTCTGATTAAATCAACCCACTTTATGTTCCTTCCTTTTGTGTAAAAGAATCTTGATTTTTAATCCATTATTCATCCATGAGTAATCCATTTAATCCGTGATTATCAATTCTTCTCTCAAATTTCTTCCTTTTTGAGGTTATTAACCTGCCTATACCTGTTCCTAACTATTAGGCACACCTTTCAAAAACGATAGTGATTTTTTAGCAGTGTTTTTTTAAAACAAAATACACTGTATGTTATACAAAGCAGGATATAAATGAAAGGAATATTTGTGTGTGTGTGTCTGTGTGTGTATTTATCTATCTATTTAGAAAATATGTATGACCACCCAACTCACACATGGTAACTCTGGGCAGATTACAAAATACACATCTCTGAAATATATATTTTTTTAAAGAAATTATCAAATATGCAATTTACGGAGTACTAATGTCCTTTGTGACAGGCTTAGATTTTAGACTGATATATGGTTGTAATCAAACATAAGAATCCTATTATGCCTCTTTTATCCTCCCAATCCTAGATTGTCCAATGAATGTATTGAATGATATAACACCACTACATTACACTTCCCTTATTAATCACTACTTGCAGTGAGGATAAAATTTCACAGGATGGTGATGCAATATGCATTTTATGTTCAAGACACAACAGGAATGGAAGGAGGGAAGTATGGAATTCATGTTCTTTTTTGCAGAGCTCAGGAATCAAATTCCATATCATGATAAAAAATGCCATTATTAATATTGTGATTAAATATGTTCAGTTGGCAGTTGTACAACATTCACAGACTGTTACTTAATCATTGCTGCTACCTAAAAGTGATGTAAATATTAGAAGGGAATCCTGTGATACAATCTTTCCTGAACTCTTCCATTCAGTTTGCAGGGTGAGAAGGTGAATATTTGCATAACGTTCTAATCAAGAATATCTTTCTCCAAAACTATACTTGCACAAGTGCCTTCTTTCATGAGAAAGGCATTCGAGCATGGAATTTCATCATCATCAATCTGAACAATAGGGTAGAAGGAAAATAATTTTGTTATTTATTTTATAAAATATTCTGGCTTATTCCACAAACTATGGTTAAGGAAAAACAAAACACCTCACAGTATAATATGTGAATCCTGCCAATGTGTGCTATGCATAACCAATCCATGGCTGGCTGGGGAATTCTGGGAGTTGAAGTCCACAGGTCTTAAAATTGCCAAGATTAGACATCCCTTTTCTAGAGGAACTTGATCAAAACTGCTTTCCATCAAAATTGCCCAAGCTTGCCACATAGCTAGATTGAGACATGCCTTTAATACATTTCCTCTTGCCTACGCAGACAGGAAACACTTCCTTTTGGGTCATGTTTTCCTCATTGCTTTTAGCCCAAGTGTTGTCTGTTTTTCTTTTATAGATCCAGATGTTGATGAGTTTAAACATTGAAAAAGAATATGTTAACAAGAGCAACCATATGTAGAGTGGGAATAACTAATGGAATACTTGAACTGTAACCTCTAAATTCAAAAGAAGCTACAATGACAGGGTTGAACAACTCCAAGAAACAAGGTTGTTGAAAAAAGATATATCCTTTATTTTCAAAGTATTACAACTATCTTACTGGTATCATATCCCCTAATTGTCCAGCCCAGATTAGATCTCATTCTTCTCCTAACTCTAAACAAAACAAGTTCTTCCTTCAAAGAATAAACCCCTCTATGAAACAATACACCAAACTCCTGCAATTATTCATCGTCATTCCAGCCATTGTCTATACACTGAAGGATGAAGGCCTCATCCACATGTTTTCAACCAATGCAGTCTTGAGCTTTCTTTTGCCAATTAAGCCTACTTCTCATTATTTAAAGTAATTGAACAGAAACTAGCATACTACAATAACTCACCGAACTCAGAGGTGGGCTGATGCCAGTTTGCACAGGTTCAGGCAAACCGGTTGTTTAAGATTCTGTGCAGTTCGGTGAACCGGCAAATCCCACCACTGGCTGCCCCGCCCCGCTCGTTTTTCTGCCTGTTTTGGGGGGCATTTTCAGGCTGTTTTCAGGTTGTCTTTTTGGGCCATTTTCAGGCTGCTTTTTGGGCGTTTGGGGGCTGTTTTGCAGGCCATTTTTCTGGCCAAAAACGGCCCAAAAAACAGGCAGGGGTGGGATCAGCCAGTGGTGGGATTAGCCCCAATCGGCTGAATCCTACCTCTGCCTTTGACGCAAGTGGCCGGGAGGCAGGGCTGGGTGTGATGAGTGATGTCACCCACCCAGTCACATGACCAACCGGCCACGCCTACCCAGCCAGAGAACCGGTTGTTAAGTTATTCCAATCCCACCACTGACCCAACTCCATAATCATCTCTATTTCTGGTAATGTGTGGCGGTCTTAATATAACCCATAATCTTAGAAAATAAAACTTCATGCCTATCTGACCAGAAAATATGGAGAGATATAATGAGATCCCATACAGTGTTAGTAATTGGTGGTAAAGTAATGTCCTGCCTTTGCCATAGGAAAATAAGGGGAACGAGGGGACGGCTACTTTTTTTCCATATATAATTTTATTACAATAGTGAGAACTAATACAAACTAAACTGAAAAAAAAGAAAAGTCAATAGTGTAGTAAGAAAGAATAAAAAGTATAAAGAACAGGAAAAGGAAAGAAAGAGAAAAGAAATATATAAATGGCTTCCAACTTTTATTGCAACAAGCCGAGATAAATGTAACAACACTCCTGGTAAGGTTACAAGCAGATGTCTCTTCATCCCATTTCCCATAAATCCACTTTAAAAAAAATCAACTTTTCAATACTGATGACAGCAAAAGTCCAAAAAGGGTTGCCAGAACTTTGCAAAAAAAAAGTCTAATTATAGCCTTAATCAAGTAAATAAATTTTATATTCCTTCCTTTTATATCTAAGAGTTTTCACCTCTAGCTCATTCAAAAATTGTTGTAGGATTTGATTTCTTTCCATTCTTCTTTATCCTACAAATACCTTCAAGGGTTTAACAAGCCTCCTTTGTAGATTCAATTAATAAAAACATTTTCCAGGTTATTTTCTTGGTTTGTCATTTACATTTCTCCTTTAATTTTTAAAATTTCAGCCAGTTTCTTTTGTATATTCAAGAAAGCATCCTTTTTCCAATTCATTTTCTTGGCCTCTTATTTGTAGCTCCACTTTTGGTCCACTACCTTGTGAGACCAAATTTGCTCCACATCTGTCATTCCCTCATTAACGTTTTTGGACATAGTCTATCCACAGTATCAGACATCATTACTGTTGATATTGAAGTAGTAATTTCTGGTTCCATTCTTCAAATATCTCCTTTAATACTTCCAGTGCTATTACTTTTAGTTTTTATAGTTCTTTCCCTTCTCACGAGAAGCTATTTTTTATAGTTACTTATAAAATCTTATACAGTAGTAAAAGTCAATATTCCAAATTCAAGTGGATCCTTAATCCATTTCTAACTTTCTTAGATCAAAATCTTATGTGGCTTTTTGTTTTTTTCTTTCAAATACTTTTAAGTTCTTAAGCTTGTAATTAATTTGTCTTCTGTTCAGAGTTGAAGCTAAACTCACCTGGTGAGTTTTCAAGCTTACTATTCTGAAGGTCTCTAATAGCTTGGTTAATGGGCAATTTCCAACAGTGATTAGAAAGATTAGAAAGAAAGAGGTTGAGATGGCTGATCCCATTGTCACTTGGCACTCAAACCCACAGAAATCCCTTTCCTGTGTGAGGAACAGCTGAGGGATGACTACTTTTTTCATGTCTATTTCTTACAATTCCTCATTTGAGCATTCTATCTTGAAAGCTACAACATCTTAGACATTTGATAAATCTGGTTTTCCATTTTTTATGTTCTATCTTATTGCCTTGGAATGCTCCTCAAGTTTGTTGAAGTTTTTTTTAGTTTTCTACAACTTCAGCAAGATTTTGTTGTATACTGTCCAGAGTCACTTGCTTTTGAGATGGGAAGCTACATAAATTAGATGCATTAAAGTTGGTCAATTAATGCCAAGTATATCTAAAGCTATTTTCATAAAGAGAGGAATGGATTGTTGGAAGGAAAGAGAAGGTGCTTCTCTTTAGACCCTCATTGTACTGCAAACCCCATAGATTACTCCCAAAGGAATGTGGTCTTATTTAGACAAAAAAATTGCCTATTCCTACTGTAAGTGCAAAAGTTGTGAAAACATGAATGGATTGTGTTAGGATCTGTAAAGATAGATGGAATCCTACCAAGTTTATTCTGGATGCAAAAATGAAGAGACTCTGGATCATGGCATGGAAAGTCTAACTGTGTCTCTGCCCTGATCCATAGTGATCGATGCATTGATCACCTGTCATTTAGATTACTATAATTAATTTTCATAGTGGAAAATGCTGATATTCAGTGATGGAGAAGTGTGCTAGGTTGGAATTATATCACATATGTTCCTATATGTACTGGCCCATTTATTTTTAGCATAGTTCCATGTATTGTGATCACTCGTCATGGTGAATGGATGATAGATAGATACCGGTAGATGATAGATGGATAATAGATAGATAGATAGATAGATAGATAGATAGATAGATAGATAGATAGATAGATAGATAGATAGATAGATA
>JANHFL010005465.1:6283-22736 GCA_032468155.1 Oxyrhabdium leporinum
AGGTTGGTAGGTAGGTAGGTAGGTGGGTGGATGGACGGACAGACATTCAGACAGACAGGCAGACAGACATGAAAGAACTATGTCCAAATGTTTGCATGCATCATAACACTTTAATTATTTTAAAGTATAATGCATTACATACACTTTGCCACATGGGGACAAGATCTTAGGCTAAATTGAATTTCAACCAAGTACCGTCTCTAAGATTGATAGATAGAAGGATCAATGGATGGAGAGATGCACAGATATGGGAACTTCAAGAAAGCAAACATAAGATTTCCTCCTCCATTTCTTTTTCTCTCCATAAACCCTATGAAATACTTTGGACTGAGAGAGTAAGTGATCCTAAAGTCAATCAATGAGGTAAAGGAGGACTTGAAATTCCCCAGACCTAATTCCCTGGACATTGGGCCACATTGCTGGGACTGACAGATAAAATAAATTTCAACAATCTCTGCAGGATTCCTATTCTGTATTTAAACACATTTTTATACCAAGTACAAATTAGAAAAAAAATATGATAGAGGTTATGGTTATCTTGGAAAGTGCTGAATCATCTGTGCTCAGGCAACCTTCCTGGCTGCAATTAAACAGCAGCTTTACCTAGTTAATTGAATTATTCATTTTTGAATTGTATCATACACTAAACTATAATCTAAATAAACAGACTTGTTTTGCATAACTCAGTAAGTAAAAAATAGGCCATCCCCCCTAAAACTACTGAAGTTAATAATAACCCAAGCTTAACATGTCACATTTACCTGGCCTTGTTAAAACATGTTGCATGAACGAAACTTGTGTCTATTTTTAATCAAAAATCTGAAAGTCAGAAAAAACCACTCACCTAGGATTCAGTGACACATGGACCCCATGTGAGAAGTCAAACGAACTGTTTAGGAATGTCCCTTGACTCCCTGGGTGCAATGAGATTTCAGCCAGCAGACTGCATTGGCTTGCTGTACTTCCCTATTTGGTTCACAGTGCACCTGTTGGGAGTCTTTCCCATTTGCAATACAGTTAAGTCACCTAAATCCAATAAGTCTTCAAACCACAGTTTCTGCTCTGAAGTATGGCAGCAATGATGTACTGAAGGCCCAACTTCAAGCCTCCTGCTGTATCAGAAACGTAGCTCTATCTCCATTGAAGTGGAAAAAGCTGTCATACTCATATAGGATCATAATCACAAGCCAATCAAGCGAGAAAGTAAAGTTGATTTATCCTGAGAGAACCATCATTTAACTCTGCCAGTGGAACCTGGAACCAGAGGTTTTAATTGCTAATGCAAGCATCTTCTTTCCTAATGAGAGCTGAAATATGAAGCACATTTTTATTGACTCATATTTCATGGTGGGTCACAAGTAAAAAATTAAATGAAGTTCTCCTACTATTGACGGATTGTTGATTGGAATTGCACGGAAATAATAGTTAGCTATTCAGAATATCCATTAGCCCCTCCAAACAATGGGCAGCAAGTACATGCTATCTGTTCCTTATCTGCTTTCTATCGTATCATTTTGATATTGTTCATCTTGGCTACATATCAAGCACGAAAGCAAAAAATTGAATAATCAAATAGCTTTGTACATGTTCAGAATTTGGAATGGGAACAGAGTTAGGTGATTTAATTCAACCTCTGTTGGTTGGAAGAATGCTTTCAATTTATTTAGCTATGAATGATGATGGAATTTCTCAACATACTTTTATTCATTCTTTCCATTTATTTGGGGAAGAAACAGTGTCTGTTTCTAGCAGTTGAAAGCTGAATAACAAATAAAGATAACTCTTTCATTGCTGGGGGAAAATAAATACTGCATACTGCAAATTGGTCTCTGAGGACCAATACCCATCATCACAAATCTGCAGAGGTAATGTTGATGTTGGTTGCAGAAAATAGACATTGAGCTCGAACAATACTAAGGTCAAGTGATTTGAAGGACCATTCTTGTATCAGTACATTACAGTAGGATGAAGCAAATAACACTGAAGTTGTATACTTGTATGAACCATATGAATCTAGGATACTTCCCTGAACATAATAAGATCTACTGTAAATGACTAAGAAAGTGAGCTATCAATTTAGTCTCTACCATGCTTTTTACAGTTCTCATTAAGCTTCTCAGGTGGATCCATAAGTGTGACATAAATGATGCTCCTCAAAATTCATTGTAGCAAATATGAGTTTTGAGGAACTCCACTGTTCAGCAAAGGTATGAGAAAGTTTCTCTTGAGCAGCATTTAACTCCTAATGAGCACATGGACAATAATATGGAAAATTGTTTGCTATTGCAGCCTTCCAACATACTCTTCTGATGTTTCCAGTGTAATGTATAGTCTCATGGGCTTTTGAGTAGCTATCAGAGTATTGTTAGTATTGCCTCTCATTGACAAAGAAGAGCTTTATCAGAAGGATGACATGTTCAGGATGAAAGTGCCACAGATATTATATTCCCTGAAAAACCTGCAAAGCTAAATGTACTCGAAATAAGAAGTCTTCCAAAGGAGTATGAAGGAGAATTTAGATCCACTGGATTATGGGGGCGTTTTTTCCCTTCTAAATTATGATTGCTGTATTTGACTAGATGTTCTAAATGTTTGTCTGGAACACCACATTTTTTAAAACCAAGATTGTTAGTAGCTGTTGTAGTGGGAGTGAGTGGGTGTTTCCAATCAATCCACTGACCTATAAAATCATATTCCAAAGGCCATTATCTTGGACACACTGTTTTAATTATTAGTTGTATATTGTAAGTTTATGCAATTGCCTTGGAAACTGAAGGTAGAATAAAATATTTTAAATAAATTAAGTGGCATTCTAGAATTCCTGAGTCATCCATCTCTGATTCTCCTGTTCTTTCTCCAGCTACTTTCTTTTTAGATAGTGGGCAAAGAGTTATTGTGATAATTCTAACCTGTTATTCCTGTTTTTTTTCCTCCTCTTTGTCTTTTGTCTTTTTTTTTCTTCTTCTCTTCCAGGAACCTTCTGCATAATTTCACTGTGCACATGTGTAGCTGGAATCAACTTTGAGCTCTCCCGATACCCCCGGTACCTGTATGGACTCCCTGATGACATCAGCCATGGCTACGGCTGGTCCATGTTTTGTGCATGGGGAGGCCTAGGTCTTACTTTGATCTCTGGTTTCTTCTGTACCTTGGCCCCTTCTGTTCAACCTGTCCCCAGGACCAATTGCCCCAAATCGAGACCTGAGAATGGGACAGTGTGCTAAGACAAGTACAAACAAGCCTATAAATATACATATTATACATATATAAATATAAATTAATATACATAAACATATATTATATATAGATCTCAAACAGTTGCCAGTGCCATGGTAGAGTGGAGTCCAATGGGGCTCCTACATCTTCTCTACAGCTTTGTATTGTTCTTGTTGTTTTTCCTGGAGAAAGGAATAGCTTTTCTGCAACATTGCTCTTCCATTCAGCTCCTAAAAAAATCTTCAGCATCCCACTTCAAACATCAAATGAACATATTGTTGCATCTGTCTACTGCCAGTTGGGTGTTATGTGATAGGGAAGGGGAAAGAGTATCTTGGTGTATAAGGTACTTTGACAAGGAGTAAAGAAAACAAAAAATAAAACACTGCATTTGGGGAAATATAAACAGTAAATAAACGAACCTCTTTAGTTACCTCACTAAAATTTAATCTTCTCAAGGCCATCTTCAGAATCCCTCTGTTCGCACATGAATTTTTTTAAAAAAAAAAAACTTGCCTGTTCCATCAAAGAGGAATGAAGCAGAAGATTAAGGCAGGTTTCCCTTTCTTTGCTAAACTTTAAAAAAAAAACCCAGCCAAGATTCTTACAGAACAAAACTTCAAGCAAGGATCCTTGAGTGGATGCTTTAACAATGCTGTTTCAACTTCCCTCTGCCTTACAGCCAGGCTTAAATGACAAGGCTGAACTGTTGGCAGAAATGCAAGAGAAAGTCTCAATGAAGTGCTATGATGCATACTGTATAACTCCCCCTCCATCCCACCTTTAAAAAAAAAGAAAGAAAGAAAAGTAAACCTGGCGTTTCCCTGTGATCTTCTACCAAATTCTCCTCACTCTGATTGCAACAAAAGATGTCAAGACTTATGCATGGATGAGGAAAAGCGTGTTTGGAGGCTGTACATTTCATGGTCTGGATTTGGTTCTGCCTCTGATCTCCCTTTGCCTTGGAACATCAAGAACCATCTGATGGTGGATAGAAGCCATTGTGGGTGGTAAGGGGAGGGAATGTGGGCTTTGTGGTTGTTTGATCATCAAGTTGGCTGTGCAGGAGGAATTTGGGCAGAGATTGTTGTTGTTGTTATGCCATTGTTTTGTTAATTACAATCATTTGGGTAAAAGCCATTGCAGTGATGGGGAAATTCTGAAGGAATGGTAATAATAAGGATTGTAATACACGGTGCTCCTTCTTATGTCCATGTGCACCAAGATCAGATGTCTGTACAGTTATCATAAAATACCTGATTTTCTGAGCCTTCTACTTGCCCCCCAGAGTTGTTTGCTACAAGATGGGTGGCAAATAAATTTCATAAGTAAACAAAGATGAGAAAACTTGTAGACCAGAAGGCATTGAAAGGAGAGAAAGGAATTCCATTCCTCATAAAAAACAAAACTTTTGATTGTGATTTGATAATCCCCCACAGTAGTATTATAAGATGTGGTTAAATAAGTCAAACTGGCAGCTGAAATGTTGTGATTGAAGATTTGCCTGTTTGTATGTGTGTCACCCATTAAAAATGGATGGAATTTCAACACACTTCTGTGGCCATCTGTTTGACTTCTTTGCCCACTGAATGTGCCCCTATACATACATGCTTTTCATCTAGTTCCTTTCCTCTCCTTATTTCTTACTATTCCCCTACTTATTTATAGCTGAGTCCTCCCATTAAATATTCATGCTAAAAATCTGGAGACAGTTAGGGTAATGAAAATAACAACTTATGATCCAGAAAAACCTATGATCTGATTAGTCTTTATGGAGATTGGCATAGAGAGGGAAACAAGACAATGGAGTAGACACAGATACTAACTGCATATAATAATGAACTTCAGAGGAAAATACTAGCATAATAACATTGGAGGATGGATTTGCCAAAACAGATGAACCACACTTCTATTTTTAGTACCTTATGACATAAAATAAAACTACCAATACAGAAGTATCCTTTCCTTTAAAAACAAAAAGCAAGCACAGATAGCATATAAACAGTCTTTCCAAGTATATTCTGGAGTATTTAATCCATGTAGCAACATCTTGATGTCTCTTTTCATCATAGCTACACAAGCAGATAAACCATGTGATTACAGTGTGTGGGTCTACCACTCAGCCTTGGATTATCCATTAAAGCAAAAGAAGCACATATTTTAAGGGAAGGGGGCACCACATGATTTGTTTCCTCCCAGCTATCATGCCCTTAATGCTTTCGTGGTTGCGTTTGACTTTAGTTTTCAACATTGAGCCTTAATGTGTCAGTTAAGCAGTGGAGGGGCCAAGAGCACCATAGTTGGGCTGTGCTAAGGACATCAGTTGACTTTAATCCAGTCGTGCTACCATATAAAGGAATGAATTGCGTAATTTCTCTCCTACATCAAAAGCACAGTTTTGGGGTGCCTGTAAGGGCATTTCCGCCAGTGTCAGATCCTACCTCTGGACCCAGAATTTCACTCTACATGTGTCTTTAGAGCTGATGAATCAGAAACTTCATGAAAGGACCCTCCAGATGGCTAATGGGGGAATGCAAAATTTGGTAGTCTTGTCACCATCCTTGTTTTGCAGTAAGGGTGGGGAGGACCCTAAACAGTGCACAAGGTAGGAATAGCAAATGTGTATTGAAGAAGTTGAGGGAATGGTAGCAAGGTGTCACAAAATGGAGGAGAGTCCAGGGAATGGAAAAATGGGATGAAGCAAGTTTTCCAGTCAATGGGAAGTTCTTGCTCCTCACCTCTCCAGGAGATGCTGCAATATTATCTTCAGCAGTGATGGACTCTGAATTAATTGGTTCAGTTACAGAAGATCTCTCTAAGACTGACAGTGTGATACAGGGAATGATTACAGTGGAATGATGTTAATGCTGCATCAGGCCAGCCCATGTAAATAAGGTTTATTATTTAGTGGATCAAATCATGTATTTATTGAAACAATTGGAGGAAGATGGTCTTGTATACGATGGGGTTTGTTGAAACTAAATTGGATTAATTGAGAGTCAAAGCATGCAATAGGGGAAAAATCCCAACAAAATTGAAGTCCTTGTATCCTTTCTTTTGGCTGAAGAGAACCCTCAATACAGATTTAAATCATGCAATGTAAAATGAACAAAAATGCACAGAATATTATAATTGCTTCAGAGCACGGCAATAGGATTCATTAACAGCATAGAATATTTCTGATGTGGAAGCAATTCTTCTATCCATTCTCTAAAGCTACAGGCCCAATGCCTATATTTTCCATAAATTCAGGGAAATTAGAATCTGAGTAACAAGGTCAGTCAAGTCTCCTGCAACTCAAGCTCAGTCCTGTAACTTACTCCAGTTTCCTTAATTTTAACTGCAGAAGGTAAAAAAATGTAATTGGGGCTGCAGACAGTTTCAGAAGCAAAGCAGAATAAAGTCAGGAAAAACTTCAATGTTGAAAATCTCAATGATGAGATAAGACATCAGTTGGGAATATGGGTCCACCACCTTTTCAATGTTGGCAGAAAACTGGAATAAATCAATCAATGCAGTTCTGTGTGCCTGCAATTGATGCCAGACTTCTCCAAGCTACTAACATCCACCTATTTTAAGAGTGAGTTGAATCCCAAGGTTGGCTTCCTTAAGAAGCATTACCTGTGTATAACACAAGGACTTTCTGTCTATGGGGTTAGGATATTTTTGGCTGAATTTCATAGGATGTGCAATCACCAATATTGAAATAAGAGTCAAATGGTCTGAAAAAACCTGGAATTCTGCAACCAGGTTGAATGAGCTGAATTATTTGTGGCTCTCAGGAGATGGCAGGAAACTCAGATTCTGCATGTGAGCCATTACTAACTTTTACAGAAAAAGTCCATCAGTTGAGTGCCTTTTTTCATACATTTGCCATTTATTCATCAATTTACTACTTTTTAAAAACAAACAAAAAATTAAAATGAGAGGATTTTTATGTTTTCTCCTTAAATAACTCTATTTTAAGATCTTAATGTGGCATCTACAATATGAAATATGAGTCTTGTGGCACCTTTTAAGGCACATATTAAGGCATAAGAAATAATGGTTCCTCAGAATATCAGCCATTGATGTGCTGTAGAGGAGATGACAATGTCTTGCAGGTCATCAGAGCAAAACATCAGGACACCCACCAGGCCCAAATGAATTATTGGGACATAACACTCCTCAAGCACTGTAAGTAAAGTGGTCTTGCTATATTTGGCACAGCAGCACAGAAAGTCTATCCTTGTACAAAATTTCATTCTGAGGAAAAACATTTTCATGAAGAATTCAGAGGAAATGTGGCAAAAGTCCTTCTGCTTCACCTGATGGGGCGTAATCCACCAATGATATTTTTTAAAAGTAATGTTAAAACTAATGCAAACTAAAAAGAGAATAAAAATCAAAAATAGTGGAAAAAGGAAAAAATGAAAGATAAATGAGAAACAAAAATAAGAATATAGTTAAAGAAAAAGAAGAGAAATATATAATGAAATGACTTTCCCCTTCATCATAGCCAGTGTAAACAATTTTAATAATTTATCACCTTTTCCTAAAATATAATAAATGATCCCCCCCTCCCAAATCTCATCTCCTATGTTTAAACAACTCCTTAAAAATTCATTGTTTCAGCCCTGATCAGCAAAACCCATTAAGGGTTACCAGAGATAAGAGCATATCTATTTTAACCTTGATCACATAAACCAACTTTGTATTTCTTCCTTTTACTTTAAAAATCCTGTTCTTTGGTCACTTCAAATAATGTCCTAAAACTGTTCCATAATATATTTTAAACACAGTCTGTCTATAGAAGCAGACACTCTTAAAATTTCTGGGTTGATTGTCCAACCCAGAACAAGCATATTGTTCACCATGTCCAATGTTAAAACATTTTGCTTCATTCTGTTTTAGTCAAATGTAAGTATTCTTTGCCTTTATTTGTAATCTTCAGTCCTTTCTAGTGTCCAACCTTCAAAATCTCATCTTGTATATATATAAGGACTGGTATATTTTAAGAGAATTCAAAACAAAAGTAATTTCCCACAAGGATTCTTATCATTAATTCTAAATATTTCAAATCCATATGGCCCCGTACTAATCACTTTTTTGCTGTTCTAATCACTTTTTTGTTGTTTATTCAAAAATGTTTTCTAAGTTTTTAAATTTGTATTAAAAACCTATTGCACTGAGGATTGAAAGAAATTCACCAGTGCATTACAACCTATCAATCCAAAGGTCCCTAATAGCTGAAAAGCAGTTAAAAAGCAATTTCCAAAAGAGATTGGAAAAAGAAATATTGAATCCAGTGTCCTTTTGAATAAGTAAGATGGCTCATTCCATCATCTCCCAGAGCTCTAAATCAACCAGAGATCACTGTCCTCTGGTCTCCTTACAAGGACCAACTATCTGGAGCAGTTGTCAGTGATCTCATATCCTCTCCTTGTCCAGAGAGGAATTACCAGGACTCAGACTTTTTGCTGACTCTTCATTCCACTGTGGTTGCTTTAGTGAAGCTGTTTTCAATTCACCATTTCTCGCCCAGAAGGCACCTCCAGTAATTACAATAATGATCACCACTACTCTAAGTAAACTCTTATAATAGGGAAGTAGAATAATCTATTCCTGGCATTTAATAACTGATAAAATAATAATGATACATATTCAGCAAAACTAAATCTAGGTTTAAAAATATTAAATAAGTGGCATGATTTCTGAGATTTTTTGTATGGTTGGGTATGGAATGGTATGGTTTGCAATACCAATTATATACACTATAATTATGCTGAATATTTAAGAAGTAGAAGCTCTCATTACAACTGCATAAAACGTACACTTCACAGGAGCTGCAAAACATAGTCTAACACTCAATACTAAAATCAGTGAATATACAATCCTATGAATTCAGTTGTCCTTATCTGTGACTCCTTGGGTTCAGCCTGTGAAACACATTGATTTTCAGGCAGCTAGTATGAAAACTTACTTAGAGATGGTAAAACTTGGCAAAGATATTGTTGATGATGCACACATGAAGTGTGTGAATCTCAACAAAGAAAAGAAAGAAGTAAAATAGATTTGTTAATTTAAAAAAAAAAAAGAACAGAAGGTTGCCACCTGTGATCTTAAGAAGTCACAGAGCTGTCCTCTTTCACCTTTACCTTCTCCCATTTTTCCTAAGCAGGAGCTCTAGTTTTAAGGCCTTCTGCTTTGTGTTTGCATAATTGTTTCCTACACTGTAGGAACATATGAGCAGCTGCTCCTATTAAATACTGCATTTGGTCTGTACCTAATCTGGTACTCTGCTAAAGGCAACTCTGATGAGAATATATTTTAACTGAAGTGCCACCATGAAGTTAAATGAAAGTCACAGATGTACTTGTATATGTGCATATTTGTATGTAGATGTATATATGTAATTTTTGAAGAATTTCAGAGTGTTCAGATGACCTTATAGAATATTACTGTTTGGCTGAATGTGTTTAATGATGAATCTGTGACCTCCATTGGTGTCTTTGGGAAAATACTTTACAATGAGATCAAAATGGCCACCCTCCTTTATCTTAGTCATAACTGTGGGGTTGAAGGAACTAATACTGTAGCATGAACCTGGAATTTTTGGGATGTATAGTATACGTCCTATACTGTAGTACATTACAGGTTCATTTTAAGGATCTCATAGTAAAACTGAATCTACACTACAAAATTTTAATCAGATTTATGCTAGTTTGTTATTGTTTCTCCCAAAGCCATTTGGGAACTGTAGTTTAGCGAGAGTGTTGAGATGTCTGTGTGAGACTCCTACTCTATATGGCCTTATTTCATAGTGCAATTAGACCTTACTTTGAGATACTGATGAATATCACCAATAGTTTACTGTAGTGGTAACTTACTATAGTGATAATTTACCATAGGGTTCATATTAGTCATTTTGTAGATGAATTGACTTTACTTTGATCAGGTAGGATGAGATTCATGGCTGTCCCAAGATATTTTGTTACCAAAAGCAGGGCAAGATGGCACCTTTACTTCTTTCTATATAGCAAAAACCAGTTGGAATAGTATTTGAATTTTACGTGGGCAATGAACCAATATCTGTCCCTGTTTCTGAGACTAACAGGTTAATACAGAGTGCATAGTTCTATCATTCAAGAAAAAGTAATCACTGTGAAACTGTTATTGTTGCGCACTCAACAATCCCTAACATCTGCTTCCAAAGACAATTGGCTACTTTTGCTCTGTTTAGGTCTGGTACTAGTGAGATGAAAATCATCTCTTCACTGTTAACCATTACAGATGATTAGAGGTTACAGGCACTTCAAGTAATCATTTGATAAATCACTCAATATTCTAGTCACATTGATCATGCAAAGATTTTGTGATCTGCTTCTAACTGAATAAAGGTTTTTGCCACTTCACATATCAGTTAATCTTGTGTGGGTATGGGTAGATAACAGTTTCTCTTAGAGACCATGAGTAAATCTCCTAAAGACCTTGGGTTTGCAGCTTAACCCTCAGGGGCCACAAAGGGTTCACTGACATTTTTCTTGGCACCCATGAACCCCACTCCTCCTAGTTTTAGTTTATAAGTAATCTTTTTTATCTTTTTTTACAAAAAATAGGATAGGTAGCGTTCTATAAAGGAGCTACCATTTTCAAGCATAATCTGTATTCCCAACAATGCCTCTGTGTCTGACATGGATCCCAAAGCCATTCCATAGAAAATAAAAATGCTAAGAGTCTGCAACTCAATGTTTGGAAATGAGCCTACCCATCCAGATGAAAGGAAAGAGTAAGCTCAGTTATTATACAGAAAATCCTGGGAAGTCGGAATTAGTGGTAGTAAATCAGTGTTTTGTGATTAACTGCACCCACCATAGCCGTCATGCTGGGAAAGTTTCCAAAGCATGCTGTTAAAATTACAAGGGAGATTGGTTGTCAAAAAAAGATTATACGCTCTTGTATCAACAGTTGATAATTTAAAAACTGTATTAACTTCTCATCAATATTGTTGCTCCTGAATACCTAGCTCAACCATTCCATTTTTTTATTCCATCCAAATGTGCTGGGACTCCCAGAATTTCCAAATAATCTTTCAGTTGGCAGTCCGTCTTGCCATTCTCCCCTCTTGAGGTATTCCAGCTGCAATCCCTGTTCTTGAAATTCTACAAGGTTGCATCTGAGTGTGCAGCAGCTCACAACTACAATTGTTTTTCATTAAGAGAATGCATACCTCTCATGTTCATTAGCCAGAATCATATTTGCTCTGTCTTGCAGGAAGTAGATCCCTCAAAAGACAAAGTATAAGTCCTAAAAGTTTTCCCTTGGAGTTATTCAAATTTTGGAGGCCCCGTGGATCACAGGTACAATTCCCCAATCTTTCCTCTCTACTTTTTTTTAAAAAAATAATAATACCTCTAGCTCTGTCTCCTTTCTTTCATTCTCTCATGAAATGCTTTATATAAATAAGGAAAAAAATCTTGTTCTATAAGTTTCATTTTCATATCAATATCTTCTAGATGTGACTAGTTTTTTTTTAATCCAAATGCCTGTAAAAATATGTACAAATTTAAAATTGTGAATTGGAGGGCAGGGGAGGGCAAGGGAGGGGAGGGGGAGGGAAGGGGTTCAGTCTTGAAGTGAATTCAACAGATGAAGCATCCTAAAAAAACCCTTTCTCACTGGTTCTTCCTCTTTGTCAGTGAGACAAGAGGATAAGGAATATTGGCGGCTCCATTATTGTTCCTCTTACTGTAGAAGTCACTGGTTAAAAGCAAACTGTTTGCATGTATTGTTGTCAACAGGAAAAAAAAAACCACCCTTGTCTCTGAAAGCCTTGTAAGGTCTGTGTGTCATAATAAAGTCAATGTTATAAAAGTTAATGGGGAGAAAGACAGAAAGAGAGGTTGAAGTGGTTCTTTCCAACACTTTCTTTCATTGCAAGTCTTCTTAGCACAGGGATCGGCAACCCCCGGCTCTGGAGTCACATGTGGCTCTTTCATCCCTCTGCTGCGGATCCCAGTCGCCTGTCAGCTCCGCTATTGATAGGGCTTTTAGTTAGGACAGGTAGAAGAAAAAGGATGCCACGCTAGGAGGAGACTCTATGGTGAGGGAACCGGACTTCCGGTCAGCAGAGAAAAAAGGATGCAGCCCTAGGAGGAGACTCTAAGGTGGGCAAATTGGAGTCCTGGTTGCCTCCAGAATTGAATGGGGGGGACTTCTGGTTAGGACCTTTGTGGTCTTTCAGTGTTTAAGGTTGCCAACCCCTGCCTTAGCAGCAATTCCAAGTATCTTTTACTCTTGGGTTATCTGTCCTCAGCTTCATTGTCCTTGGTCAAGATGCACATTTGCCAAAAGAGTTTTTCTTTATCTCCTCAGCAAGTGACCTTAAGGTGCTGCTGAAGCAGCAACAAATGAAAGTTTTTACAACGTGATTTAATTTGGTTTATGTTTCTCTCCTTTCATAGAAGGCCACTGCTGAGGTTTTCAGTGAATAACAACAACCGATTTAATTACTGACTGAAAACCAAATTCTCACATTCCAGGAATGGCATGGCTTCTAGTCCTCCAATTCTGCCATCTTGCAGCATGTCTGTCCTTGCTGTTAACCCTATCTCAGGAAACAAGTTTGGGTGATAAGGAGAGGAAAGAAATGACAGTCCTTTATTGCAGAACAGAGTTTTTGCACTCTGCTCTGTGTCACCTGAACTTGACTGCTAATTGAATGTGAGATGGTTCTGTCACTACTATTGAAGGATACATCAACTGCTGATCTAGTCCTTTGTCTCCACTAACACTTCTTGAGTAAGTCCTAGCTCCATTAATATAAGAAAGTTGAAAACTTATAGTTGTCTCACGGGGAGAATCTTTAAAACACTATACTTAATCTGCCCTTATTCTTCCTGTCATTTCTCACTATGATTTCTATATTATTCTGTTAGAGGAATGCCATAATATTAAACGACCAATTTTAATTTTAAATTAAAATACCGAAGGAACGTGAGGTGCCTCTCTAAGTTGCACTAAAACCAATGACCTAAGGCTGAGTTTATAGTTTTGGCAGAACTGACATTTCTTCTAAACTGCTCTGATTTGGAGTCTAGTTAGCAATGCATGTGTGAAACCAGAGTTCTTCCCCTAGATATGTTGGCTTTTACAAGCAGGATCATTTTAAACAATGGTGCAACACACACATTTCAGCTACCTAATTTGCCACAATTTAAGATCAGTTATTGCTGTTGCTGAATTTCCAATTTATGCTATGCATCATGACTAAGTTATACTTAATGGAGCATAGATAGGACTTGGGTTGCATCCAGTTCTCCCTTAACTACTATGCAATTCAAGTAGCCTTTTCTTGGTTTTGTGTTCATTCTGCGCATACTGTAACCACCATCATTTGCCAAAAATATATGAGATGGAGTACAATTCTGTCATTAGATATGTGAGTTTGGGAGCTCATACTTTGTATATAGGATATTGTCCACTTGCCTCTTCTCATTGAACAATCTTCAATACATTTTTTACAAATTCTTTGAAAGAATACTTCACATCAAAGTAACTTCCAGTGCTTTAGTTGAAAACATTTTCCTTTCGCATTTATTTTCTATGTCTTGTAAACTGCATTACATACTTTGCTAACGAAAAACATGAGATGTGCCCATGTGGAATTCATTTCTTCATTGGATCAGAATTTGGCTTCCTAACTGGATCAGGGACTGTTATTTCCAACTATAACAATCCATCAAGATTCTATTCGTTTGAAATAATACAGGCAGCACTGTCTATCTGTCTACTAGACTAACTTACTTTTGATTCAGTGGGGCATGCTCCAAGTAAAGACATTCAAGGTCAACACATTGTCTTCTTTGTAGAGTAGCAAACATAATTTTCAAAAGTTAAAGAACATCTACAAATAAGGACAATGATTTAGACACTTTATAGCCCAAGAGGCCTGAAATAGCATGAGCTGCTTATGATATGTCTGAACTAACAAGAGCAACTATTGCAAAGGTTTTGATAGTGCCAAAAACTGTGGGGAATCCAAATCTGTCACACACAACAGCACATGAAAGCAATCAATTTATTTTAAAAAATTCCCCTGCCTTTATTACTTTACAGGTAATTCGAGGAAGGGAATATACATAACACTCCTTCCTCCTATTTTTCCCACAACAGCAACCTTGTAAGGTGAGTTGGACTGAGGAAGAGTGATTGGCTCAAGATCACCCAGTAGCTTTCAAATTTAAGGTGGGACTACAATTCACAGTCTCCTGTGAATTAATGTGTTAATTATCCTAATTATGCACATTTAACTAGAAATCAGTGCTACTGAATTCAGTTGCCTTAATTCTGTGTAAACATAGGAATGTGCCCTTAATGTTTTATATTATAGAAGCAGAACAAATAGAACTGTGGTTTTGATGATTAATTTGTGATTTTTTTTTTAAATGGTAAAATGAGGCACCATTTTTGAAATATGGTGACCCTCAACATCTAATTTGAATAACATTAAAAGCATATAAATAACATTTATGAACTGCCCTGTTACAAAATATGTCAAAAATCAGAGACAACTATCTAACCTTTCAGAATCAGAAAAGAATATCCATATGTAATAAAAGCAAAAAAAGGAGTTCGTTTTGATCTGTGCTTGAAAATGAGTTATAGATGAGATGGCATGGTTGAGGAAGTTTGTTACAGAAGAAACAAGAAAACTAAAATATCCTTCTCATTTGTTGGTGTCTAGGATTCACTTTATGAGAAATGGAACAATATAATTTACAGGCTAGATTTTTTTTCATACATCGGAATACAAGATAATACTAATTTTGAGTAGAGTGGATTGTCGAAAGTGATCCCTTCTAGTCTCTAAAGATCTCCCTCTTGCTCTCACATCTTATCTCCATTTTTTTAATCTTAGACATACTCCCACTCATCCTGTTTCTAAATAAGTTGATGTGAGATGCAGGCTTATCTCTGAAAAGTTCCCACTTTTTGGGAAAATGCTTGAGTATCCATGGCTAGCTGACCCAAATAGCACAGTGCACAGTGAACCTGTACTTGGGCTCCTTGCAATGTAGATGTGAATGAATAAGGCTGTGATTGCTATTATATAAACTTTAAGAGAAACTTTGCAAGTTATTTGGTCAAACTATTCTTGGATATTTTTAGAATGCATACATGAATACTTTTGCAGGAAATCACTGGCGTTCTGCATATAGAAACCTCCAAATCTGACAACAACCTTTGGGGTAACAAATTTCTAATTTGTCATATATCCACACAATCTTTGTCTCTCATATACACTCCCACCCACATGCATGTACATGCACACATACACATATGTGAATTTACCACTTTAATATAGACTAGTAAGAGCTGTGTCAAACTGCAGATCAAGAAATGTCAATATTTCATCTTAGACTTCCTGTCAGTCTGCCGTGAAGAATAGTTAACCCTTGGTTGTAAGGCAATATTCAAAGTCCCAGAATATCTGCAGCCTCGGTGAATGCAAAAGTAATATACTTGGCATATCACAGGATTTGGAAGTCATATGTGATGTTGTGAGAACTAAGATGGTACTCCACATTTCCAAGAGTTGCCAGGAAGTTAACCCTTTCATATATTTTGACCCTCTCCCATATTACCCAGCCAAAGGCTGTTACCGATTGGCTATGGAAATTAACACCCATCATGGCTGGAAACACAAAACTGGGGGAAGCTGATCTAATAGTTAGGACATTCTCACATGATTGGGGCCATTCAATAGGCATGTGTTGAGTACAGCAGAAACACTACCTCGATTCAGCACATTCAAAATGGTACTGGCAAGGATTCTGACAATGATTTCATGGTCTAAAATTTGAATTCTATCAGCTTAGTGGTGACTTCACGGTTACCACTGACTATTCATGTCTGGAAAAAGTCAAAATATTTAAAAGATAGGTGACAAATCACTTCCAAGTGTGTTGATTTCTTTCATGCACGCTAAACGCTTTGCAACTTACAAAGATCAATAAATATAACCACCAGATATATAGAAGGTTCCACCAAGACAAAACTATGTTCTGCTGGGGATCAGAGTACTGGTAGTTGCCAACCTCCTGAAATATGTATATGATCAATGAACTCTGTTAACTTTAATTGACAACAAGCATTCATTCTCAGTTGTGTTTCTTAAATGCATCATTGAATGAAACTGTGAGCTAATAAAGGAATAAATTATGCACAGCAAACCTCAAGAAAGTGTTGACCATGG
>JANHFL010005465.1:22772-32817 GCA_032468155.1 Oxyrhabdium leporinum
CCAAGTCAGGTCTGTTATTCAGTTCTTTCCTAGTTTGCCTTTTTAACGTCAGCATTCATAGCAGAGGTCAGAGTAATGTTCCTTGAGTAAACCCTGTTGGTTAGACTGTAATACATCTTTTCTGGCTTCATGAAATGCAAGTAGCCAAAATGGCTTTTGGTGCTAAAAAATAAATAAAAAAAATTACATGAATTAGTATGTTTGATTCTTGTTCTGATATGATGTGGATAACTGTGTTGCTTGATCTTTTTACAGCTAAAGCTCCATCTTAGTGCATCTACTTCTTCACATTACTGGGTATAACAATGATAGTTGTATGCAGCAAAGCCCTCGTTTGGCTTTCAGTTCTTGGTCCCACAGAGATCTATCTGGGGCCTTTTTGTTTATTAGAGCAATAGAGAGTATTCCAGGAATGTAAAAAGGACATGTGAATTTGGGGAAGACGTACAGTATTTCAAGATTTTTCCTGGAAAGGGAAAAAGAAGAAAGAAAGGGGAGAAAAAAACAATGGAAGAGAATGCTGAGTATTATGGGGCTTGATGGGGTTGGGTGGGAGGAAAAGTAAACAAAACTGGCTGCATCTTGCTTTTTTTGTTTTTCTTTTTGAATTCGCAGGACATTCTGTAATTCCATTGATTTACAATATTGTCTGGTAATTAAGCAATTTGTTTATGGAAAAAAAATGAAAAAGTAAACTGTCAGTTGTGGAATGTAAACTGATTAAACAATTAAATAAAAGGAAATCATGTTGTGTGTTTTAACCCTGGCATTTGATTGTTTCTTTATAGTTCCATCCTATCCCACAGGCATGCTAGCAGCTCATGATTATTATTTTTTATTCCCTCTAACAATCCCAACATTTAAACCATTATAATTCCCTTTCTATTGGGTGGTGTGTGTGTGTGTGTGTGTGTGTGTGTCTGAGAATGCAAAAGGTGTTGCGCTTGAGATAGGCATGCGTTATTGCAAATCATAGCCCGGTAATTTGTGTGCCGTGTTAATGGGGCCATTTTGTGTATGACAACCCTAATCGGGCTCACAAACCATTCTCATGTGTCTTGCTTAAGGATTTTCCCCATTGCTGAGGACTAGGGCCACCTGCTCAATAGTAAGATATGAAAGTATGAAATTAGTTTCCCCTATTGCTGATCCTTTCTCTCCATAGCAACCATGCTGACCAGGAATATCTACTGGATACAATTCAAAAAATCAAGATGGAAGTCCTAACGTGACAGTCACATCTGATCTGCGGCATGCACGTGGTCACAATCTTGACATTCTTTTTTGCCATCGTCTGCAGGCAGTCCTAGTGCCGATTCACTGCTGGAATATGTGTCTGCAGGGTCTATGAAATAAAACTGGTTGATCCCTCTAGCTTTTTCCCCTTCAGTGCTCTGGATGTCCCAGCCAACAACAAGTATCAGCAATCACTGAATCGATTTGGGAATAAGAGAGGATTTGACAACTTTGAGTTTCCTGGCCCTTTCTTTAGCTAAAAGTAGGAAATGTCAATCATAAAGGGAGCTGAACAAAAAGTAGCATAAGAGGCTCTGAAATGTGCAAAGTATGGCAAGTTCATAGGGTTGCTCCTGAGTTCACAGGTTAGGGATCTAGTTGAATATTGTCCTACTGTCATTAAATTAAAGCTTTAGGCAAAACATGGTGAAAGAAATCCCTTCCATTCTTCCTTCCTTTTTGTAATGTTGACTGCCTAAGACTCTGTGTTATTTCATGAGTTTCCCCTAAAAAACATCTCTATCATCACTCTTCAGACTTATCTTAGCTCAGCTTTCTCCTCCAAAAAACTAAATGATGTACCATTGTACCAGAGTCATTATAGCTGTGTCCAACACTGGCATTTTTAAGACCTGTGGACTTCAATTCCCAAAATTCCCCAGCCAGCCATGTTGGCTGAGGGATTCTGGGAGATGGAGTCCACAGGTCTTAAAGTTTACAGAACCCTGCATTACAGCCTACTACACAAAGCTCCATTGTTGCTAGTGTTTCACACAGGATCAAACATTTGCCAGCAGTTAAGCATTTAATGACACAAGCGCCAGGTTAAATCATGCTAGAATGGAGAGTTTCCTGTGCAGGAAAAAAAAATCAGCATTTGAGCTGAAATGAAAATGTACAAATCAGCAACAGAACTATCAATTGTCAAATGCATGAATGTATATTAGCTGGCATGCATCATCTTTTAGTGGATCTGAGGAAAGTTTAAGTATATAACAAAACAAAACAGTATCTATTTCAGCAGAAAAAAGAATCAATCAGATACCAGCAAGAAAAAGAAGTCTTCTAAAAAATTCTTTTGTTCACTGGCAGCTCTAAAAAAATAAAAGGAATTACAAATAGATCAAAGTGAATTTTTGGCATTGTGATACCCACTAAATCTTAAATGCTCTCATCATATATTTTTTTTGTTTGTGGTAGCATAAGCTCACTCATAGGATTTCGTAAGATGTTTTTCATATTTCAATTCCCATATAATGTTCTTAAATATTATAATTACCAAGGCCAGCCCTGAAATTAAACAGAGTGTGATGGCTATTTCAGGAAGTTGATGTCAGAAAGCGAGCGATGTTGGCTATACAATTCAGCCTTCCTTGTAATTCTAAGATAGTTCCTTAGCAATAAAGTAAGATTTGACTATATGAGAATAGTTTATAAGGGGGAGATTTTGTTTTGCAGTTCAGACAGTAAAACGGCCAGGCAAAGCCTGTTTCATTGCATGGGAAAAGTGCCTTCAAGAAAGTACTTTATTTTGTGCTTTGTGGTTTCTTTTGTTAGTGTGAAAGCAGAACAGAAATTCTTCTTCCTTTTGATATCAAAGATGCTTCAGAATGCTGCCTCTGTTCATTCTACTATGAAAGGACGGATATGCCAACTTCCAAGATTAATATGTTCTTCAGAAATTTGTTATTCACTGGTTTTCACACTTCTAAACTATTTTCATGCTGTTGTTGTCATTAAAATAATGCATTTTAATGTGCATTTTTTTTCCCAGAGAAAATGTGTATGAAAATATATGAGAGAAACTCATTCACCTGATGAGTGATATGTGTGAACAAGTTTATGCTTTAAATGAGTTCAGGACTTATATAAGCATTGACTTATTCAAAAACAAAACAACAGCATACACTACCAGAACACAAATCAAAATTCAGCAATACAAATATGAATATATGCATGCGCATATCCATGCATATTGAAACAATAATCAATATTTTAAATTGTACTAGAGGGAAGTCTGAAGTACAATTTAAAATGCAATCTGTTTTTACAAGACTTTTTATGCTCAGAAAGAAATTTGGCGATTATAATGGCGAAAATGCTAAGAAAAAAGACAGATGCCGTTCAAAGATATAAATGTATATTGAAAGGATGGTTTTAAAAAGAACCTTGATTTCTGTTTGCTTTGTATCAGCTGATGAGACACAGTGCTTCTCCTTGAACAGGAGCAATAGTGAAAGTAAATGGTCAAATGAAAGAAAAAGTGAAATGGATGGAACTTAAATTGATTTGCCCACATCTCTTTATAAACTTACCTGCTGAATCAGCCACTTACTGTAACATCATTGATGAATGATATGGTATCTCTCACACAGAGTTTGATAAATTCTACTGCCATCTTAACATCACCAGAGGACAACAACAGTGTTCCTCAGCCTGGGTATCTTCCACACATTGGATTTCAAGTCTACAATTCATATCAATGTTGACCCTGGCCAAGGAATTCTGGGAATCCATAGTCACATATTTGGAAGGTGCCAAAGATGTGGAAGTCTGAGTACAATTTGTTTGTAATTGGGTTTCATACTGGTTCGTAATTGGTTCAGCTTGATATGATGCTACAGCCTAACTCACACTGTGGAAAACTCAGAGTTCCTTCATATTAATTAATACAGCTGTTCTGCTTATGACACAGATGGATCTTGTCCAAAGAAGAAAAGTCAAAACAAAATCAGAGATGAAAAACAGTGGCTAGGCTATCAATCTAAACTGAATTGAACTGAACTGAACCATAAACTAATGAAGCACTTTTTAGCTCACTGCATTGTGTAAATTGAGCTCATGTAGCTAGCTAATGATTCATGTTACACAAATCTAGAAAATTAGTTTCATTATATAAACTATGACATACCTCCTCTAATTCTTACCCATGACAATTCAGCAAGGTAGATTGGAGTGTGAAAGAGCAAGCTACCCTAAAAAACTGCCATTTTATGACCCTGTAATCCCTTTATTCAGGGCAACTGGATGGAGCTGAACATTTTCTGGCCGGATGCCCTTCCTGACACCACATGGAGTTCACAACATATATTTTTTTCTTTGCACGAAACATCTAAGGCAGAAACCTAGGATTGAACTCTCAACCTTCCAAGGGGGAGATGAGCATCTTCACCACTAGGCTACTACACCACTCCTGAAAGAGCAAGCTACCATATCTTCCCAAAATTGAGCCTTCTTTGATTCAATACCACACAAATTACATCAGAACTAGATATTTTGGCTCTCGCGAGTAGGCATGTGGGTGAACACAATCATGAGTCTCTCAAAGGAGAAGAAAGATGGTCAAAGCAGCTAAATGACATAGGGAATGAATAACATCATGTCTTCAGTCACTAAGTAATTGGATCCATATATGTTTTTTTTCTAAAGAAAAGTCTCTTAGGGCTAAAGAAAGTCCAGAGAATCCATTTTTGTTGTCCAGAACAATTTCCAGGTAATAGATATCTAGTTCAAAAGAACATGGATGTCTGAAAATATTAACCCTGTCTCAAAGTCAAATTAATGCATGTAATTATGTACTTCTTTCCAGAATAAAGAATAAAGGAGTTTTACAGTCCAGATTTGGGATTCTGTCAAAAACCCTTTGCAACAGCTGAAGGTTTTCAGAAGTAAATCCAAATATTTTGGCATGGAAAGAACAATAGTTCAGTGAATACCACCTAAACAACAACATTTGAAAGCTTTTCCCTGTTGTAGGGCTGCACACAGCTGCTCTTAATTTTGCTAGACAGGATGTAAAGCCATATTACCATGCAAAAATCTACAACTGAATGCTGCATTTTCCTGCTGACTATTGGTAGTGTCATAGACAGTTCTCATTTGATTGGCCTCAATTTTCTTTCTTAACAGGAACCTCATAATACAAGTTTAGTGACCATGGACAATTGAAGTTTTGTCATTCCTGTCATCACCATAGCAATGTTTACCATAGTTCTGGTGGAGGAATTCTGGACTTGAAGTCCACACACCTTAAAGTTACTGAGGTTGATAAACACCATGCTATAGTAACATATCAAATAATTTTCAATTCCATGGAAGTTTAATGCAACACAAACTCAAAATATAATACATAGCAGTGAAGTGGGGAGCTAAAAGCTGCTTATAGATTGTTTCCTTGTAGTATTCTTTCTCTTCATTGCTCTTTGCTTGTGTTCTCCTAGAATGAAAGCTGTATCAGGTTTGCAACAGCTTTTCCAGTGATGTTGAAAATAGTTGTGAACATTTTATGCACTGTACAGGATGCAAAAAGTAGTGGAACAGTTTTAAAAATCAAGAAATTTGCTTTTGCTTAGATCCTCATGATTCAGCAACCTTACTAGCTCTAAGAAGGATTGTTTGGATAAGATCTTCAAATACTGAATTGAAGGAAGCCAAATCTGTCCAGGAAAAAAGTGAAGCCTGCTAAAATCCTTTATTTACAAGATGAAAATTTCAATGATTGTCATATAAAATGCAACATGTGTCTCTTTTGTATGTATCAACACATGTGGCCATGGTTAATTTTGTGGTTTAAGATTTGAATTCCATTTGAATTCCATATGATCCATTATAACATTTTTGTGGCTTCTTATTCGCTTTACTTCTTATTGCTTTTCTTTTTCTTTTTTTTTGGTTTTAGTTACTGTTTCCCTTTTGGTTATAATGTCACTTTTTTTAAAAAAATGTATATTTCATTGATGATATTATTGTAAACTGCTTCAAATGCTTTAGCATATAAATATAATAAGTAAATAATCCTGTGCACAATAGCAAAGTGTGGGATATCTCCATGAATCTCTATGCATACATTGCCTGAAAAATTCCATGTGATACAGTTTCAGGAAAGTGTGTACAGATAGTTCTTGAGTTACAACCAAAACTGAGCCCAACATTTCTGTTGCTAAGTGAGATATTTGTTAAGTGAGCTTTGCCCCATTTTACGACCTTTCTTGCCATAACTGTTAAGTGAATCACTCCACTTGTTAAATTAATAACACGGTTGTTAAGTGAAATGGCTTCCCCATTGACTTTGCTTGTCAGAAGGTTGCAAAAGGGGGTCACATGACCCTGTTGGGGAAAGCCCCCCCCTCTGGAAGAATGAAATATTTTGAGGAATATTAAAAGATGCAGAATACTATATTTCGTCAAAGGAAAAATGGAAAAAACATGTTCTTAGAGGCAGAAAGTCTTTTCTTACTGTGCCTATTTACAAAGAAAACAACTTCACCTCTAGGTGATGGGATTAAGGACAGGACATGACCTTAACCTCCATTCATTGAGAAAAATGGAAACAGTCCATTACCAGTCCATTAAGAAAGGTAGACAATATATAACAGCATAAGATAAATTACACATGCCTGACAGGATTAGTGTCCTGGCCCCATTGGAGCCTGAGTCCTCGGAGAAAGATGAGCCGAACGTGGGGCCGACCAAGGTCGAGGGGGTGGCCTCGTTGGCTCTGGAGGAACATGGGGAGGAGCAGGACTAGACAGCCCCAGGTCCCTCAGGCCTGGGACAGCCAGTTTGCCAGCAGGGAAGAACAGGGGCAGGACCTCTGAGAGGGGGAAGAGGGGGCAGGCAGTGGAGATAAGGAGCAACAGAGCTCAGGCGACGAACAAGGACCACCCCTTCCTGATCCCCGAGCACAGAGAGTGGAGAGGAGGTGGGAGCAGCGCAGGCTGACCTGATGACTCAGGAGGAGAGCGCCCACCCCTCTTCACAAGGCACACCTGGGGACTAAGGAGATGCTGTGGGGAGGGGAGCTTGTTGGGAAGAAGTGCTGAACTAATGGAGTTTTGTGTGCCATTGCTGATGTCTCGATTTCACTGGACTTCTTGCCTTATTGCTGCTTTGTTTCTTTGCCCTGCTGGACTTCTAGCCTTGAAGCTGTTATGCTAACTGTGTTTTGCTGAACTACTCACAATCAGAGGCTGCTGGAGGTGTGTGTGAGCACTTTGCTCCGGGACTTGCCATAAACGTGGGAGCGTTTGGGGGAAAGTTGGAGCAATGAAGGGGAGTTCAAACTATCAGCTGGCTGTGTTGCCTCCATGCCTTGCCCCGGGTCATCACAATTAGGTTCAGGAAGCCGATAATTAAGATCCATCACGAGCCTTTGCGAAACAAGTAAAACCAATCAAATAATAAAAGCACATAAAGCAAACCTCAAAAGTACAAAACACTGTAAACCGTATAAAAATCCTTGCACTCATCAAGCTAATTTTTCAGCTGCCCCAGAACCACATGCTCTTGGTGGCTCTGCTCCTCAATAAACAGAATCGTTCTTTCCATCAGCCTCCATTTTATTTCCAGCACCTTTCTCCCAGCTTGGAACAGGACCTGGATTTTTCTTCCAACACTGTGACACTGCAACTGTCATAAATATGAGTCAGTTGCCAAGAATCTGAATTTTGGTCAAAAGTTTGACCATGGGGATGCTGTAATGGTTGTATAAGTGCGAAAAATAGTCATAAGTCACTTTTTTCAGTGATGTTGTAACTTTGAATGGTTACTAAGCAAACTGTTGTAAGTTGAGGATTACTTGTACAAAAGCATTACCTGGTCTGACACTCTAAGAGGCAAGGCCAAACCCTTCTGAATTTTTATCAAGTCTTGGATCATAACTCTAACCATAATTTTTCCAGATGTTAGTCCTCAGAATTACAATCCCAGCATATCTGGAAGGTGTCTAGTTGAGAGAGGCCAGCCTAAGCCTTATTAAACCACAAAATATTAGAACAAAGATAAATGATAAATGTAGGAATAGGTATGCACTGCACAAAATTATGTTTCTTTATTTATTAAAGAAATGTATATAGCTGTCCAACACACACACATAGGTGTCCTATCATACTTTGCTACTCACACAGGTTGAATCCACACAACGACTTAACCGGATCCCTGGGTCAGGCAAAATTCACTCAACATGATTTGTCCAAACCAGTGGTACATACCATAAGCTAAGGCAATGCATTCAAGCTCTTACTAGACAACCCTTGCTTAGTCCATCCTGGCTTATTGTGTAAATGCAATCGTTGCATGAGTCAAATGCTGCAAAATGTGGCGAGGCTGCAAGAGGAACAAAAGGTGCATTGCTGGTTGCCAGGCAACTAATTCCGCCTCTTCCAAAGCTGACAACACCCCGCTCTCTTGCAATGGGGTGGAGGAAAGGAACGACATAAAATGTGCCTTTGATTCTGCTTGTCCAGTAGATGAGCAAGCATTCTCCCAACAACCAATGAAAACCCTGTGAACAGGTAGTAACAGCCAAATTCATCTCAGGCAGCCTAGCCAATCACAGCCTTTCATGGATTCATGGGTTCTCTGTTAAAGGTAGGATAAGAACACCTGTTCTCTCTCTCTCATTCTCTCTCTCTCTCTCTCTCTCTCTCTCTCTCTCTCTCTCTCTCTCTCTCCATCCTTCCTTCCCGCCTTCCCTCTTTCCCTCCCTCTTTCCCTCCTTCTCTCTCCTTTGCTTAAATCATTGTGCAGGAACACAAGTTACCTGCCTATGAAAAGCTAATTGTGTGGCTCTTCTGCTATAGACAGAATCCGTTTTTGCTCAACAAATGCCTAGAAGATGTTATTTGCATCAGCGACATGAAGCTCATGCAATCTGCATGACTTGCAATGGAAAGTTACATCACCAAGATTTCATTGCTCCTGTTTTCCAAGAGGCCAAGGAATAATTTGTTTGTATGCAAATTTATAATAATTCATTTGTATGTATATTTGTAAGCAAGCTTATAAAGTCACCAATGACTAAATGGTTAAAACAAAAAAATCAAAATGTATAGACAGTTTTCCACTAGCTGTCACACTTCACTGGAAATACTGTAGTTTCAAAGCCCTCCTTCACTAGTTTCTTACTTTGTGATGGGTTTACATGATACACTCTCTCATGGTTAATGAATTATGATTTTTTAAAAGGAACTTTATAGCTTTACACTGCACATTCATCCATAAACCATGGATGTCCTTTCATGGGGTCTGGATAGGGAACAATAGACTTCCATTGAATCCTGGTAAGATGGAGTGGCTGTGGGAGGGTCTCTCTGTATCCACTTTTGGTCTTGAATGGAATTCCACTACACAAGACAAATCAGAGGTGTAAACTGGGGGTTCTCCTGGACTCACAGTTTTTGCACAAATAGCAGGTGGCAGCATGGCTAGGCTAGTGTGGGAAGCCCCCTCCACATCCACTCCCTCGCCTCCCCAAAAGGAGTTAAAACATGGCTCTGCACCGTTGGATGGGGAGCCCAGGAAAGCATGCAGCTTTGGGGCTGGCTAATGCCTTGAGAGCCTCCCTTTGCCTTTTAATTAATTTTAATAGAGTTTTATCATCTTTGCCTCTCAGTAAACTTTTATATACTGTTTTTATATTTTAATATTTTGTTATACACCTCCCAGAATCCCTCTCTGAGGGAGATGGGTGATTCAGAAATTCATTAATTAAACAAACAAACAAACAATAAGGCAAGCAGGCAAGACTTGCTAAGCTACAGAGTAAGTGGTGAGCTTGTGATTCAGTCTGTATAAAGGCTAAGGGATGTGAGCTGCAAAAAACCAACTGATCCATAGATGCCAGCAGAGGTACACCAGACAGTGTGTTGCCAGGTCAGACAGAGGTAGATAGATAGGTAAATGGATAGAGGATGATGATAGGTAGATAATAGATAATAGATGATGATGATAGATTATAGAAGATAGATAGATAGATAGATAGATAGATAGATAGATAGATAGATAGATAGATAGATAGATAGATAGATAG
>JANHFL010005465.1:41017-51032 GCA_032468155.1 Oxyrhabdium leporinum
GGCAGCAGCACAGCGGGGGGGGGGGTGTCACTAGATGACCTACAAGGTCCCTTCCAACTCTGTTAATCTGTTTAATTTCAGGACATAGCTGGAAGGTGCAGACTCACTGGTGAAGGGTGCCATCTACATATACTAGAATACCATTTCTGCATAATGTTTGCAGTGACATTCAATTCCTAGGCAAGCCCACAGCAGTTTCAGGTGATTCTGTACAAACAAAAAATGCTCGATACTCATGATCACACATAGTGATATTTATGGGTGGGGTCAGTGGTTTATGGGTTCTTGCACTGTGAAATTTTAATGTGGAAAGCTGCACGGAGTCATTGTGTGAGTTGGATAGCCATATAAATGTTTTCAATAAATAAATAAACGACCAGAGTACTTGACCAGACAAGCACTGAATTAATGTAACCAGTCTTCTGTAAGCAGCTACATCTACCTTGCTGAATTCTTTTACAAACTAGGCAAACGTTTCATTTGGGAGAAATTTTCCCAGCCAACAAAGGGAAAGCTAAACATGTATAAAATCAAAAGGAAGAAAACACAAGGGAAAACACCTGCATGTTGGGCCTTTCTGAAAGAAGCAGAAAGGAGATTTTTAACAACTATTTCCCATCTATTTAAAATTTCTCTGTCAAAGGATAATGCAGCTATTCTCAGCAACTTCCAGAATGGATTCTCAAAAGATCAGCAAATGTGGGGTCATTCGTTTTGGCCTTTAAATAAAACATCAGTATAGAATCCAAAGGGGGTATTTTATCTCTTTTGTTTGGTCCCATGCTGCTTGACTAATAACTTCCACTGGTTGTCCGAAACAAAACAGCCAAAGAAGTAAAAAAGAGGTATTTGGTACATATCAATAATACAACATGTAAGGTATGGGAGGAAAGGGGAAAGTGTTTTTGCCAGGAGGAATTCCAGCATAAATGTATCAAGTCACCAGCCTGGATGAGTATTAAGAAAACAATTGTGCCAGCTGCAAAAGATTGGTTGTTGTTCTTTTTTTTTGAATGGGTACAACACATCTAGAGAGATATCTGATAGATTTGGTAATTTCAAATACAAAATGCTGGTGGCAAAATCCTTCATGGTTTAGGATTTGGGTATCTAGGAGACAACCTTCTTCCAGTAGTTTCTGCCCATCTATTAAACCATTGGGATCTAGTCCCGTCCCCCCCAACTCTACCCCAAATAGGGACTACAGAATTGTTAAAAGGGAGGGGACTTTTTAAAATAAAACTATTTATATAGTTTTAAATTTTTAATCCGCATAGTTTAATATTTAATTAGTTTTCTAGTTCTCTTTTTATAATCTGTAAACTGCCCAGAGTTGCCTTATACGTGAGAAGGGAAGCATAAAGATTAAATAAATCAATCTAAGAAGGTCTATCTCTTTAGGGACTGTCATCTTCAGGGATTACAATACAAACTTTCTCAGTCATGACCTCCCCTTCTTTGGAACATAATTTGCTCCAGAATTAAATTGGTCCCCACTCTTTTGGTTTTTCAGTCATCAAACTACGGCTCTTTGAAAGAATGCTGGGATACAACTGTTATGAGTAGATGGCTTTCCTAGTGTTGGAAGAAATATCCTTCTGGGTTCAGTTCCAAGTGGGGAAAAAGCCACTGGAAACATGGAGGTTGCTTGGAAAGATGGTTTAATGGTGGACAGGTTCACATGGTTTGAGGTCCTGAGCAGAAAAGGGAAGAAATGCTGAGAATTCCTTGGTTTTATACCCTCTGGCTTTGATTTTCCTGGGGCACAGGAAGAGTATCCTGATTGGTTGTCAGACTCCCATGGGGCCTTGCAGGGGCAGCTTAGTTGAATCTTGCTGGGTGATGTAATCTTCCCAGGTGGCATGTGCAGAGATGGGTAGAGGGCTAATCCTATGATGTCCTGAGTCTTAATCTCATCACCAGAGAGCTGAAGGGGGGGGGGGGTAGGGAGCTGCAGGAAGCTGCTTTGTCTTTAAAAACATGTTTTTCCTTTTCTCATCCAGGGAAATATAATATTGTGCCTTTTTAGTGTATCCTAAAATATTACATTTTTCTAGGAGAGGGGTGGGTTTTAACTTCCAACACTAGTTGAGGATTTTCATACGATAGTACCAGATTCTCAGATATCAGGATTTCAATCATTACAGTGGTTCATGGACTAGTGTTTTCTTTTAACATTCTGTATCAGGAATGCAAACTATTCAGAGTATTTTTAGATTGGAGTGGACTATAAGCCCTAGTATATGCCATAAATAACTGAGATATACTACTATTTTGGGAAGTCAGCTGTTAATTGCTGGTTATGTTTTTGCACTATGTTGCATTTTATCCAAAGAAAACTTTCCAAAGATAATGCCCTTTATATGTGGAATTTTCTATAAACCAGATTTGAACAATCTGGGCAACACACTTTAATCAATATAATTTAATTAAAAGTTAGAAAATGGACAAAATGAAGGTTCCAAGAGAATTGTATGCATAGCTGTCTAGAATATTTTTGCATACTCTGCACATGTCACTAAATAGAAGATATATGCACTAATCTATATCAAATGTTATGTTGGGCAATGCCATTTCAAGCTGGAATTTAAGGCTACTTCTATAAAACTTTGAGTAGGCCTAAGTTATGGCATATTTGGGACTATCTTCTGCTGCATAGTATGGTGGGATAGAATCCCATCGTATTTTGGTGCCGGTTTTTGCTTTTAACCAGTGACAATTTTATAAAACTTTCAGCGAAGATAAGGATTTTATGTAGAATGACCAAACATGACATTTTATCAAAATGCTAGGTTGACTGCATCCATCAAAAATTCATTTTCTTGAAGAAACTACAAGATACACAACTCATACACTCCGTTATGTAGTTCCTGTCTTTCGTCTGTGCCCTAGAACATAAGTCGCTCACTTGGGGTGATGAAAAGATTACAACGCTTTAATAATAAAAACGCTGGATAACAGTCCTCAATATAAAAAATAATAAGTTATGACGAATTAGTCAGCCACCCACAATAGGTAGATAATGGGAAGGGCACTGTATACATGTGATAATAAACAAATAAACAGGAAAGAGCACACGGGGGGGGGGGAAGAAGCTTATTAACTTTCTTCTTCCCTTCCGAAAATTACAGCAACTCCCAGAAGGGTTGTGCTCAACAAAACTGACGAGGCCCAGAGCAGCAATCCTGCTCCGCTCCTTCCTTGCGCCTTTTTTACAACCAACGACGATTTGGGGCCGCGCGGAACCAAGGAGAGGCTATTCAATGTTTCCCGGCGAGCAAAGCTAAGCGCAGCACCAAGAAGCGGGCAAAGAGAAGCCGAGCAGAAACTGGCAGCGGCGTCAGCGGGAAGGCAAAAAAAGCAAGAGCCTTCCCAGCTCCGCTGCAAGCGGGCAGAGGCAGCTTGCCCCGCCCCTAAAAAGCTGGAAGGTGGAGAGAGAGGTTAGCCGTGCATCGCGGGGAGACCGAAGGCGATGCTGCGAAGCTCCTCGTCTCAGGTGAGCTCCGCGCGGAGGCGGTCTCCGTTATCGGCCGCCCCTGCAACAAAAGGATTCAAAATGGGTCCTGCGGGTTCTTCGCCGGCACCGATTGGCTGTGGATCACCTGGTCAGCTCGTGGCATTCTTTCGCCCGGAACCTCCTCGTGGGCTAGGATTAACAAGATTCCATAATATTGAATCATGGTGTCCATGCCGGTCAAGGCGGTGGACCCAGTGCAGCTGAAGCTTGCATATTAGAAAATGGTTTGCCTAGATCAGGTTTCTACAAACTGCAAACTCAGATGAGCCTTTTGAGAATTAGTGTCCATGCAGCGCCTATTTCAGTGAAGTTCTAGAGAATGTGGCCATCTCAAGCTCAACCTATAGATTATTTTAACACGGTGACCCAAGATTTGGTTTTTTAAAAAAGAACATGAAATATACGTCTATGGAGACTCTCAGTCATCCAGATGGTCATGGTTGTCCCACCAAAGATGTTTTTTTTTTCAAGAGGCAGCTAGACTTTGTTTTGTTTTGTTTTTCTTTGAACACATTTCGCTTCTCACCCAAGAAGGTTCTTCAGCCGTGATGAATGAGAAGCGAAATGTCTTTAAAAAAAACAACCAGAAAGTACAGTTACTTCTTGAAAAAAGTACATTTGGGATTGGAAAACTGAGATGTAGAAAATGAGCAGCTGGGGCAAGTGGCTAGCCAATTAATCCTTATTAAACTTACTAAACAAACTCTGACTTAAGTTTACCTTACACACAAGCGACAACGGATTGCAGTGGGTAGCTTTGTACTGTACAATAACTGGCATATTTTATCTCAGTATATCAGATGAACCAGTTACCTCTGCAAACATAATCTTAATCTGAGCTGGCACATATTTTTTTTTAATTTTGATAATTAAAGGAAGCTGCTTAATCTATGGAAAAGAATCTGAAATAGCAAAAGTTAGAATTAAATGACTTGGAAAGCAGTTAAGGCATTAAGCTAGGAAAGGGGAGACCTGGTGTTGTAGGCCTGCCTTAGGCAAAAGATTTTAGAGCAATCATTTTCAGCCCTAGGAAGAAGGCAATGGCAACACAGTTGCCAATATGTTGTCCTTCTAAATATTGAACATGCAGAATACAGAATAACAAAGTTGGAGGTCTTCTATGGTTGTCCAACCCCTTACTCGAACGGGAGTCCTTATATTATCGTGGATAAATGGCTGGCCAATCTCTTTTTAAAAACTTCCAGTGCACCCTCAACTTCTGGAGGCAAGCCATTCTACTGGTTAATTATTAACTAATTTAACCCTACTCAAATGCTTGTGTTGGAGCATGAAAACGGCCATATCTCCATATTGCAAATTTTGAGTAAGTTGCTGAGGATGCTGGTAAATATGGTAAGATTGACCCTACACTTCCTTTGATTAACACATGCTCCATTCTACAGGGTTTATACATTGCACTAAGACACAATGCTACTTGTTTAATTTTGGCTTAGTCTGATGAATAAGCAAAGTCACTGTGGTTTGTAAAACGTGTTTTCTGGTTAGTGTGTACTATGGTTTACAAATTTAAAATAACAAAACAATGAATGTGGCAGTTTGTACAAGTTTCAATACCATTCAGTGATTCAGCATTACCTCCACCCCCCCCCCCCCCCCCCAGTGATGCTATGAATGCGAGCTAAAAAGTTATTGACTGATTAGGCTTACAGTTAGCCACAAAATTCTACAGGTCAGTTGTGACTTCTATTCTTTCAGGTTGGGGTTTCTACTTTTGTTGTTCTTTTTACTTTTTACAAACATGGGTCCCGTAAGTAGTTGTCTGAACACTTAAAATTGAAGATCATTCATACTTACAAATTAAGGGAGAAATTCCTTCTAACTACTTCAATGGTAAAAAAAATTGCCAAGAAATGGAAGCCATTGTGGAACTGAGGAAGCCAAGACAAGGCCTAGAAAAAAAATGGTTAGAATTGTTCTCAACCTGTCATACCTGCAAACAGAATTCACCGATCGCTGCATACCACCTGCTGAAAAGGTTACATGGTTATACATTTGATTAACTAACTTCAAATCTGTTATCTAGTTTTAAGAATATTCATCTTTCTTTTTTATAGTTTACCACACAGAAGTCTTTTTTCACATTGGAATTGTACGCTATGATATAGAATAAAACCTAAACATGGCCAAGGTGATTACAATGCTTCAAACCCTCAGAAATCATTGGAAGAAGACTACAGTTGGGATCTGCCTGGTTACATGGGGAGGAAACTGGCTTTATGGAAAACACTGGTAATTATTATGGAATCTTTCAATGATTGGATTGAATTAAAAAACAACACTCAAGGCCAAACAGAAGTGGAAAAAGAGCTATAGATTGTCCCCTAGTTAGTTTTTGCTCTTTGTTGTAACCAAGGAATATTTTGAATCAGAGCAGAGGAATTGGTAGAGGAATGAGGAATGACCCTCCAAGCTAATTTTTTCTCTCCACCATACGAAGCTAACTGGATTTGATAGCTTTTCTGAATATCATAAGAAAGCAGGTCAGGGAATTTTAAAGACTTTGGAGAGTTGTTTGTGTGTGTATAATCTCAGAATCCGTGTATAAAATTATGAATAGTTTAAGCAAATGGGTCAACAAGAGATTGAATTTCCATTTTATGTATCTGCAAGAGAGAAATATCTTTGGGGTAAGTTTTATGAACTTAATTCATATTTTTTTCCTCAGGAATCAGGATGGAAAATTACTATGAGGAAAGAAAATGCATTTTAGATTAAAACATAAATTAGTTTTATTTAAGTTCAAAATTAAATGATGAATGTAAGTAGTCCTCAACTTACAACAGTTCATTTAGTGACTGAAGTCACAACGGCACTGAAAAAAGCAATTTAGGACCATTTTTCACACTTATTGCATTGCATTGTATCCCCATAGTCACGTGATCAAAATTCAGACGCTTGGCCTCATATTTATGATGGTTACAGTTGTCCTGGGGTCTGTAATCACCTTTTGTGACCTCAATATAGTGAATAGGATTCACTTAATAACTGTGTTCCTAACTTAACAACTTCAGTGATTCACTTAACAACTGTGGCAATAAAGGTCGTAAAATGGGGCAAAATTTATTTAACAAATGATTTGCTTAGCAACGTAAATTTTGGAGTGAATTGTGGTTGTAAGTCGAGGACTACATGTAATTTGAAGGGTGCTATATTTATTTAGATATACTAATTTAAAGGAAATCTTTAGAACCATGTACTATAATTCAGTTTATTATCTGCTACTAAAAGATTTACATGTGATCATAGTCCTTTCAAACAAAGATATATCCCATTGACTTTAGAATAGAATGAGCTAGAAGGGACTTTGGAGGTCTTCTAGTCCAATATTCATTAAAGGCCAACTTCTCTCCACCGTCCTCCATTAGTTGGTTGCCTGAACTGCTTTTAGACAATTTCTTCTAACATCCATCCGAAATATGCCTTCTGTAATGGAATATGTGAATGATCTTGGGAAACACAGAGAAACAACCAGACAAGATGGAGAAGTCCCAAAAGGCTTAACTATAGCAGAGAAAAAAGTTGGGAACCCACCCTACTTGATCAAGCAGGTTTGTGTCTTCAGACTTGCAAGATTCTGTAAAATAGAATTAACTTGTCTTGTTTTCTGTCTTGTTTTAACTGGGAGATTTGACATCAGTCTTGCAAATCTGAAGGTACAGATTTCCCACTGTCACTTTTAACTCTTATGATCAATTAGGATAGGTCCCTTCTAAATTTCTTTCTCTGGCCATTAATCCCTTGGGGTCTCCTCCCTCTCCTCTGGTTTTTCCTAGGCAGCATCTCTTCCCCTCATTCCCCAAGATCATCCATACATTCCAGTACATCTTCCAAATAATTTAAACCATAAAATTAGCAATAGCACTTAGACTTATATACCGCTTCACAGTGCTTTGCAGCCCTCTTTAAGCAGTTTACAGAGTCAGCATATCGGCCACAATGATCTGGGTCCTCATTTTACCTACCTCGGAAGGATGGAAGGCGGAGTCAACCTTGAGCCCGTGAGAATTGAACTGCAGTACTGCATTCTAACCACTGCGCCACCATGGCTTTTCCGTATCTTATGCTCTAGGATGATAGAGAACACATCACAAGCTTTATCTGTGTGATATCACTTCAAATATTTGAAGCATACTGTAGTATCCCCAGGCTAAACAAGACATGTTCCTTCAATCCGTCCTCACAGGACTTAGCTTGAATGCTTGAATTGTTCCTAATGCAATAATACAGGAATAGGCAGTATGGTGCTCAAGGAATACCAGTCTATCTATCTCATTTTAAAATAGTTTTAATATTATTAATTTTTAGCAGGAGGCAGGCATCCTGCAAAGAGGCCTTTAAGCATCATTGTCTTTATAAGAAAGACTCATTGGCTCTGGTAGATAGCTATAGCTCACAGTTTTTTTTTAATAAGGGAAGGGATCGAGAAGAAAAGCTGCTGCTACTGCTGATCTATATTGGTTTTCTATACTGGATCTTCTGAGCAGCTGTCATGAGTAGGTTTCCCAAAGCCATGAGAGCTGAGTCAAACAGAACTGGAAATCCAACTCTCCCCATCAAAAAGCAACCCTAAATGAAGTCTTGGTTATGCAGTAGGATAAAATAGATGGAAAACTGAGTCAACCTTGAGCCGGTGAGAATTGAATTGCTGGCAGCTGGCAGAATTAGCATGCAATACTGCATTCTAACCACCGCACTACCATTGCTCTTAATGTTAAAATTCATGTTAAGAAAAAATATTCCCTCTGTGCTTTGCTATCAGAGTAGCAGTTGGGAGGGGGTTTCCTCCATTCTAACCTCTTTCTCCTCGTTATATTTCCTTACCTTGGTACAGGTAGGTAACTTGCAACCACAATTAAGTCTGGAATTTTGGTCATAAGTCATTGTAGTCATTAAACAACATGCCCTTATGACCAGTTTGCTCAATGACCACAGCCTGGCTCTCTCAGTTGTGGTTGTTTAGCAACTATATGGCTTGCTAAGTGGACAGAGCAAAAAAGTTACCGGCCAAAGAAAACACTGGTACATGGAAGGGAACTCGTACTGGGCTGGAGAAAAACTCAATTCCCAAAGACAGGCCTTCTCCTGTATCAGGAAGGGAACCACAGCTCTAGTTTGGAGAAAGTAAGCTTTTTGTTTTTAGGATCCAAGCTTGCTTTCTTTGGTCTGTTGTTGCAACAGTTCACCTCCCTTCCGTATATTAACATTTTTACCCTTCCAATCCATTTCAGTTCTAGAGCTGGATTTTAAATAGTATTTGATAAACATGTCTTCAATTAATCAAAAGTCTGCTATTGGTATAAAGTGTCCCTATTTCTTAACATGCAGGACATATTCCTCCAAACACTAAGAGGAATTCTAAAACCTCTAAGAAATCCTTTGATAAATATTCCAATTAGGGGTAATTGGAGTAATTTATTTTTTATACATTCTCTTGCTTAGGAAGCTTGTTTCTGTTTCCCCCATTATTTTCACTAAAGGTTTCCCATTGAGTGTTTCTCTTGTTGCTTACTTTGAATTTCTCCTGATTGTTTTTTTATTGTAAATCAATGTTCTTACCACTGGAAAGGTTACTATGGCAGGAAGTGACTTGGTTTGAATAAAAAGTTGCTTGATTGAACTAGTTTTGAGTGGCACCAAAGAATAGACTAGGGAGAGGAAATGCAAAGTAAGTTGTAAACAATATAAGGCATCTTCATGGTTGCTGGGATTGAAGTATAATCCTTAATATATGGCCTTTAGTACTTACTGACAAGAGGAGTCCTGTTTTTTAAATTTGTTAAAGCAGGGGTCCCCAACCCCTGGCCCACGGCCCACTACCGGCTGTGACCTATTTGGAACCGGGCAACATGAGTGGCGGGCTGGCGCGCACGCACACAAGTGCAGCTGAACTTGCCTGAGTGGTGGGCTGGCACATGCACATGTGCGTGCATGCAGGCCAGCTCACTACTCACACAGCCTGGTTCCCCTCTTCACCCCCCCACCAGCTGTGCTGCCAACCCACAAAGATTGGAGACCACTGTTTTAAAGGGAGCAAATCCCTTTCATCTATGTGTCCCTGACTTAGGAACCTCTTGGACTTTTACCTGTTGGCTTTCACTCCTGGGGTTGAAAGTGACATCTTCTTCAGACTCAGAATTTTTCAAGCTAGGGGTATTAAAATTGGAGCACCCTAACACATTTAAATGTTTGATATTGTCATCTTGCTTCAGCTGCATAACAATTTAAGAAATCCATGTAGCATTTGGTAGTTAAGATTGGTGAAATCAAATGAGGACCAGATTGTTGTGGGCAGGGTGGATAAAAATCGATGATTTTTTAAAAAAATGTTTTTTTTTAAATGGATTTTTAAAATTTTTTTAATCAAATTTATTTTAATAAAATGCTTTTGGAGTAAAAAAATATCTAAAGATAGTTTTCTATTTAAGATACATTAATAATTTAATTTATTCAGCATGAAATGGAGCTTAGTTATGTAGC
>JANHFL010005465.1:55457-71789 GCA_032468155.1 Oxyrhabdium leporinum
TTCCTCCTCTTCCTCATCAGCCACCTCCAGACCTCGGGGCTGTTGACTCTCCATCTGAGGGCTGACAGACAGCCCAGGCTCTGCCTCTGCCTCTATCTCTGCCAGCTTCATTCCCTCTTCCCCCTCGGAGCCCCAAGGTTTCCTTAATGCTGACCCTGACTCCCATACTGCCTCTTCCTCCTCCTCTGATTCGGCTGCTGGAGGGGCTGACGGCCAACAGATCACAACACTTCATTGCTTCGTCTCTGTCCCCTGATATTTGTAAAATTGGATCTGATTTTGAGTACTGAAAATAACATTTGTTTTACTTAGCTAGGGGTTTAGAATTCAGAATATCAGAGGCACTTTTACAAACCACTGGTTTCTTCCTCGAGCTCATTCCTTTCAGTGGGAAAGCATGTAGTAACTACCAAAAGAGAGTATTGTTTTTGGTATCCAAATGAAAAATACTAATTATTCTGAAACAGTAAACCCTTGCTTTCTATTTATTATTAGGTATGGGGCAACCAAATTATTCCTTCCAATATGCAGATAAAGAAAGCAACAGTATTTCTCAACCCTGCAGCTTGTAAAGGGTAAGATTCTTTATGTTGTTGGTTTTCCTAATTTTTAAACCATATGATGAACGATCGAGGAATTAGGTATGTCTAGTGTTACAGAGTGAAGGACTAAGGGTGATATGATAGCAGTCTCCTAGTATTTGAGTGGCTGCCACAGAGCAGAGGAGTTTGACCTATTCTCCAAAGGATATGAAGGCAGGACAAGAAGTAATGGGTGGAAGAGTATCAAAGAGAGTTCCAACCTAGAACTCAAGAGGAATTTCTTGCTCTTCCCAGTGAGAACAATTAATCAGTGGAACAGCTTGCTTCCAGAAGTTGTAGGTGCTCTATCACTGGCGGTTTTCAACAAGAGAACTGACAGCCATTTATCTGGAATGGTATAGGGTCTTGACCAGGGGGTTGGGCACTAGAAGATCTCCAAGGTCCCTTCTGACTACATTATTATATGTTCTACCTTCTGACTGTGGTCATGAGTGAGAATGGCAAGTGAACTGCCTATGACTTACTTAGTCAAGCTTCCTATATCATGTAATCCAAGCCAACTTGGCTTGTTCCAAAGTCTTTTTTTTATTTTGCATGACACAAAAAGTGTGGGCACACAACTCTAGAGAGCTGATTCGTTATGATTGTTGGGTAACTAAGATTTAAATACAACATGTCATATGCAAATTTAATCATACTCCGAATATCATTCGACAAGAAATGGATATGCTACAAATATTCAGTCCCTTTTCTTAGACTACTTCCAAAGAGCCCCTTGTGCAAAAACTGATTGTTCTTCCTTAGTAAGTGAGATTGTAATTATTTTAGTACATTGCTGGAAATGTTGCCTTTTTTCCTGTTATATTTCTCACATATTTTGTTTGGGTGGGGAAGAAACCCCAATTTACCTAAGAGGTAATTTGAAGAAGGAGCCACCCTTGGCCCAGCTGTGCCATTGTAGCTGCTTGCACACCTTCCCATCCCTGGCAGCAGTCATCTCTGGCCCAGCTGCATTCATGTTATGCTACAACAGCCACTTGCCCACTCATCAGCCTGCTTGCACCAGGGACTCACAACATCTTGCCAGCTTCCCACTGACTTTGTTTGTTGGAGGCCGGCAGGGTTGGGGGTGCTCATTTAATGACCCCAGTAATTGCTTAATAGCACAATGGGGATGGCTAGGATTTGCTGTTGCTAAGCAATATGGTCACATGACATTGCACTTTGCTTAGAGATGGAAATTCCAGGCCTAGTAACCACTCTTCACCAAGCATTACCTGTAGAAGGTTTTAGAAATCTTCTATGTATGCCAAGAGCTCCTTCATAGCAATTGAATTGATAGGGCTTGGATAGCTCTCCTGATTTCCTATTTTTTAAAATACTGTGATTTTTATTTGTGATTACCAAAGGAAAACCATCCACTGCATTCTATAGAATTATTCCTTCATCGTGTAAACCCAAATATAATTTGAAGCAGCATACCCAGGCACAGGATTCAAAACCATCCTTATCATATTCTGGGGTTGCGTAAACTCAGACAAAACAGCTTTTTTACTCTGGGCTCATATTTCCTTGACCATCACTGCTCAGGCTTCTATTTCGTTCTGCATTTTGCCAGTTTCCTTTATTTTCCTTCATGGGTGAAAAGAAAATTGATTGACTGATTGCCTTTATAAAATCCCTCCTTTTCTATGAAACTACAAGCTAGTTCTGGTGTCTATGCTAATTTCACCCCCACAACAATAGCTCTAGTGCACGGGTATCAAACGTGCCATGTCACATTGCTGTCATGCGATGTTTTGCGACATTTTCCCCTTCGCGGAACTGGGGTGGGCGTCGCCTGCACGTGACGCGTCCGACCCGCGGGCGACCAGTTTGACACCCCCTACTCTATGGAATGAGTTAAGTTGAGAGATAGCGATTGGCCCGAAGGCATCCTGGGAGTTCTGAGATCAAGCAGCTGGTAGTACATGCTATCTGTAATCTTGGATCAACAGGTTATCGATTTTACTTTATTGGCTCTGTCTAAAATTAAACGCCCAGGTAATCCATGTTGTCATCAAGACGATCATTGGAAAATATATAAAAAGTAGGATTTAAAAGTAAATAGGTTGATTGAAAAATATATCTGAACTCAAAATATGCCTGGTTTATTCATAGGTTTTCACTACAGAGCCTCTTGGATATTTTTGGTTTCTTTTTCTTTTTCATATAATTAAACCATTCCTAAACAAACTGCCATTGTCTAACATTCATTTAGGGCTCCGAATGGAATAATATTCTTGGAAACTATAACTTTTGGATTTTTTGCTGCAGCGGGATAACAAAAAATAAATCATGTAAATGCAGTAGCAGAACAATCAAAAATAGATTATGTAAATGCAGCACCAGAATAAGAAAAATAAATTATGCAAATGCAATCGCTCTAAAACATTTCTATTCCCTAAACCTAAGAATCTCTCAGTCATATAAAGTGGCTATTTCTATGCAAGTGAATTTGAAGAAAGTTAATATAGTCTCTTAGCAGCTGAATGAGTGACTCACCATAAGGAACACCCAAGTAAAATAATGTTATATTCAGGTCTCCTTTTCTGATTTTTCAGTTGTTGTTTCCTAGCTTTTAAAAACTTTCCAGAAAGGCTTTCTCTCTTCCATGAATCTGTTGTATAATACTGCAGGCACCTAGGTTGCCATCTTCCTGATTGATTCTCTATTTTGGTTCATGAGCTATCTGCATGCATCCTACCAACTTAGCTCTCCTTCAGATCATAAGTGTTCTGAGAATCAGTCCGTACATTCATTACATGAAGGTTTGTGGTACCTTGGATACTTTTTTGCTGACATAATGATACTCCTGGAATGCCCTTTCTTATCTAACAACTCTGCAAGAACTTTCCAAAGTTCTTTCCTTTAGTTTTTTTCCTCTTCGGTTGGCCTTATTTAGCCTTGCATTTCCTACTGTTGCCCAACACAAATTCAGTACATTAACTTAAGCATAATAAACACATAACAGTGATTTTTTTTCATCACAATCTCTACGAATCACACATAAAGGTATTGCATCTGTGCAGAGCCGCATCAGAATAATTTCTAGCTGAGTCTTTGGCCAGAAGCCTATCCCATTACATGCTAGTGTAGGTTCTCTTTCCACTCACTTCCTTTTCACTTGCTGCAAGCATTTGCACCGTTGGGAATCGGAACTAGCTGAATTTCTCTTCCCGTCTTTCTTCTCCTTCAGCATCTTCCATTCCTCTTTTGTAGTCTTTTGTAGTTTTCTGCTCTGGAGATTCAGTTGGCTGTGACAATGCCTCTCCATCAATTATGTCTAGTAGCTATTAATGTTTTCTTTGGGAACATACAGTTTCCTGGTTCCCTCACTTTCCTGCTAATAAAAAAGATCAAAAGCTGGTGTTCTGCAATGAGTTAGTTTGCCTCCCAAAACAAATCAACCCAGCAAGTACATAGGTGATTATACTGTCACTTTTATTGCAGGTTCTCTAGCTTTACACGGAGAAATCTGAGATCTCCCCCAGAAAGAGTGAAAAAGTATTCAAGATCTTCTCCTTGATAAGGAATGATACCCTAGATTATGAAAAATATGAAGATAATGGCTTCCTGCATGGGAGAGTACCATAGTCAGTATCCAAGATACTGATCTTTGTCCCAATGTTCCTGTACTAGCAGACGTTTTGAGAGAGAGAGAGAGAGAAGGGAGTAAAGAAAGAGAGAAAGAAAGGAGGAAAGGAAGAAAAGAAAGAAAGAAAGAAAGAAAGAAAGAAAGAAAGAAAGAAAGAAAGAAAGAAAGAAAGAAAGAAAGAAAGAAAGACAGGCCTGCACATTATTCTACCACAAAATCCCAAAGGCGGATGAGGAACAAACTCAGAAAATTTGGCCGTTGGTAGCTGGCAAGAATGCATTTCTGTAATTGGCTTCTAGCTCTTTGCTATATGGAAGATGTTTGTTTTTGAATCAGAACTATAGAGAGAAAGGCATCTCATCTCACATCTCAAAAGTTTGCTAACAGGTTAAATAAATCGAAATCAGTGCAGTTGTTAAGTGAATCTTGTGGTCAGTTATGGTGAACCATTAAGCAAATCTGGCTTTCCCCATTGACTTTACTTGTTGTAAGCTAGCTGGCAAGATTGCAAATGGCCATTCTGGAATTGACCCCAGGAACTGCAAACATCACATGCTGGTTGCCAAGTGTTCAAATTTTGGTCAGATGGCTGTGGGGATCCTGCAGTGGTCATAAGTGTGAGGACTGGTCATAAATCATTTTTTTCAGTGCCATTGTAACTTTGAATTATCATTAAATGAATGGCCGTAAGACAAGATCTACCTCCAAGAGGTTTTAATGGGGTATCTCTGCAGGAACAGCCTATTCCTAATTAGGATAAGATTAGATAAAATGATAAGAGTTTAGTTAGTTATTTTTTTGAATTTCTGAATTGCCTATCTCCCTCAAAGAGGAACTGATATTAGCAGAAAGATTTTTATTAGGACACCGATTCTGGTCTTCATTGCCTTTTCTAATATGTCCAGTTTTTGCATTTGGCAACTAAAATGTGCCAAAATCCTTCCAACCAATTAGTTAAAAGACAATGACAATGGGGGGATCTCTAAATTTTGTTCTGAAGCTTCAGCAAAATCTTAAGAGGGCTATACATTGTGCACAACCCACATCTGTGTTATCTGTATTACACTTGTGGTTGAATTTTGGTGAGGGGTGTCACGTGACACATCGCAACTTTTCCCCCCTTTGCTAAACCAGGTGTGGGCATGGCCAGCGCGTGGCACATCTGGGCTGCGAGTTTGACAGCCCTGACTTAGGAAAACTGAAAATTTAACCTCACTTCCTAAGAATAGGAGAGACGTCTCACATCATCATCGTCTTTAAGAGTATCTACTCGTCACTTTAAACTAACTAAAAGTAATGCAGTAACACAGAGAGGGTATTGTTTTAGGACTAGAAAGACCCACATTCAAATCCTGGATTATAGAAGAAGAATACAGAATAACTGGGCATTCACTGTATTTGCCTATCTTATCTCCCATCAGGACGTTTACTATGATAAAATTGGGTGGACTGTTGGGGAGAGGAAGTGAAGGACCAGATATGGTGTCCCAAGGCACGCTTTTGTTTGCTTCCATTTGTTTTCTTCCATCCAACTTTCTTGACAAAGAGTTTTCATAAGTGGTTTGCTATTGCCATCTTCCTAGGTCTGAGAGAAAATGACTAGCCCAAGGTCACCTCGCTGGCTTTGTGCCTAAGACAGGACAAAAACTCACAATCTCCCAGTTTCAAGCCTGATGCCTTAACTCAGGGGTGCCAAACTCAAGGCTTAGATCTGCCCTGTGGGGCTGCCCTGGAAACAGCGAAGGACCCGCCCATGGTGCCTCTGCCAGCAAAAACGGACTTCCGTTTTGGCTGGCAGAGGGCTAGCAAAACAAACTAAAAACAAAAAAAAAGGAGAAATGTTTCCCTTTTTGCATTTGAGCATCCAAGAAGGGACAGGAAAGGAGAAAGGGAAAGAGGAAAGACAAGGGACAGGAAAGGAGAAAGGAAAAGAGGAAAGACAAAGAAGAAGATGGGAAGAGAGGAAAAAGAAGGGAAGGAAGGAAGGAAGAAGAAAGGAGAATGAAGAGGGAAAGAAAAAGGAGGGGAGGAGAGGGAAGGGGAGGGAAGGAAGGCGATTATAATGAGAGGGAGGGAGGGAGGGAGGGTCTGAGGGGAGTCCTACCTTAGCACAGGTGCCCCGACGCGAGTGACGTTGAGCTGACAGCGCCCACCCTGGCCCCCCAAGGTCAAACAACCCTGAGGCAGCCCTCAATGAAATCGAGTTTGACACCCCTGCCTTAACTATTACGTGAAACTGATTCTCTGAGATACTCTTAGGACAGGATAAAAGCATAATTTAATTAATGAAATATATATATCTGTTGTTTGATGCCATTGCCTGATATATTTCTTTGTAAATCTCCTTTCCCACAGATTTGTTTTTATTGATGAGAGATGTGCATTATAGGCATTTTAGAACTATAGATGAATGGCTCATTTGACATATAAAGAGAAATGTCAAGTAGCCACTGGGTTTAACTGATAAAGCAAGACTGGTCCCTTAGATGATGGTGGCTTCTGTTTGGTTTCTTTGGCTGCTAGATTTTGCTAGGGACATATTGCATATCTTGTTGTTGTTGTTATTTTGACCTTTTTGCTTTAACACAACTGATTTGAATTAAAACCTTATAAATTGTCTGCACTTTTTCCTTTCTAGCAAAGCCAGGACTCTTTTTGAAAAGAATGCAGCCCCAATTCTCCACTTATCTGGTCTGGATGTGACTGTGGTGAAGGTACAGGCTAAAAAGAGTTTTGCAGTGTCTCTTTCTATGGGGAAAAAATCCCTCTTTTGGTATATTTAGAAAAAAGAAAATTAACCCTAGTTGATAATTGCTATTTTTAAAAAAAATCATATCTTTTTTAAAGAAAAAGCTAAGTCTTTAATTTTCAATTAAAGTATCTGAAGGATAGACATAATATAGTATTTTGGAATATCAGCTATTTATCCCAGCATGCAAGCAGAAAAGTTCGTGATTCTGGTTTAAGAAGCAGAATAAAAAACCCCAAAACTGCTATGAAGTATTTGAGATTGCTTAAGAATGATATTTTGCCTCTTTCAGAATATATTCATTTGCAAGGCTTGAGTTTGGTGATGAGGTTGTTAAAAAAGAAAGGATGGGAAATTGTTAAGCTGTTCTGAGCTAGTATTGTGAAGGTTATATAAGGAATATATTACGTGGTTTTTCATTTAAAGCAGGAGAGTGCTAAATGCAGTGTGTTTCTGTGACCTTTCTTGCAACTCAGACAGATTATGAAGGGCAAGCAAAGAAGTTGTTGGAACTGATGGAAAACACCGACATGATCATCATTGCAGGGGGAGATGGAACAGTGCAAGAGGTACTGTAAGAATTTTTCTACCCATCTACCCATTTCTCCAGCACCTAATCTATATTGAAACCTTTTCATCTTTGATTATAAGTTTTAATCTTAATATGTGGCAGCTTTGGGTTATTGTAAACTTTTGAGTTATCACTAGAAGAGATTATCCGTTCGCTAAATCTGCAGGTTATCTCAACCTATGGGGTCACGTACACAAGACATGTTCAGAAACTCTTAAGAGCCATGGTGGCACAGTGGTTAGAATGCGATACTGCAGGCTATTTCTGATTGCAGGCTGCCAGAAGTTTGGCAGTTCAAATCTCACCGGCCTCAAGGTTGACTCAGCCTTCCATCCTTCCAGGTCGGTAAAATGAGGACCCAGATTGTTGGGGGCAATATGCTGACTTTGTAAACTGCTGTAAAGCACTGTGAAGCAGCGTATAAAGTCTAAGTGCTATTATGTGTGTGTGCATATTTGTGTTTAAAAGAAGTCTTCTTCCTTCTTTCCTTCCTTTTTCAGGTTATAACTGGGCTTCTCCGAAGAGCAGATGAGGTAAGGTATATTTTTCTAGGGCACACTTAATTTCAAAATTCTAGCCATCCTGAAATTTTTATAGTCAGTGATTATTACTTGTTCATATTAAGTTGTAAGCCCTATTAATTTCTTGGTGTTCCACCTAGCTTTCATCCATTGTACCTGAACTGATACGTTTCTATCCCGTCTCCCTGATTCTTAATGATGGAAGTGGAGGCTGTTATGATAGAATTCTGTTCCACACGTAAGAGAGAACATTAGATTGGAGCCTAGTATTTTTCTAGTTTTTCTATGTGCAAAAACATTGTTTTTATATGAACCTTAATCTTCACTTTGAAATGAAACAAAGTAGAAAAACTATTTATCATCTTATGGAAAATTTGCCAAGAGTGGATCAGCTTTTGATAAATTCCAGCTAAATATAACAGAATCCTAGAATATCTCATTGTACATGAAGCCACCATATAGGCAGAACATAGTGAAGCGAATTGGTTCCAGGTTGGCAAAGGAATGTAACAAGTCTGTATCCTCTCCCCTAATTTAATTTATATGCTGAATATATATTAAGGGAATCTAGATTGGAATAAATTGAATAAACTTACTTTATCTGTATCCTTGAATCACTGCCTGAGGGACTTCCGCTTATATCAGTCAAGAGAAACTTGAGACAATATGGGCTTTACATCAAGAATTTCAGCTTATGTATTGACATAACTTATTCCATGTTTTATTAGAAATTTACCCTCCCCAACAGTGAGAAGGAGGCATATTAATGATTCAGTCAAATATTTGAAGGGATCATTATCAACTAGAACTACACAGCTGCTGTGTAGAACTATGATCAATGGAGAGACACGATTGTATTTCAGAATTGATGCAAACAATCATATTTCATAGCATGTTGGATATGTTCACCACCTTGAGTTATTTGTAAAAATAATAAAAGGCAGGATACAAATAATTAAATTATGTTGCGGTAGCTTACGAAAGATTGTGAGGTGAGAGCTCCACTTCTAGGCCACCGCACCACTCCATTTAGATAAGATAGGTAACTATTGCCATGTTTTTACTACGAGCACACTGGCCCACATTAAAAATGAAATTCTGTTGCCTGGTCTCAAGAGAAAGTGTATATTTACCCAAACACATACATAAAACATATATATAGATGCTATTTACATACAGAAATATATACCTGCATCCTACACATTGTGTGTGTGTGTGTGTGTGTGTGTATTTAAAAAAAAACATTGTCCATTTTAAATATGTAGTGGAAGGTTTACAAGGTTGATGCTATATTTACCCACACAATGAAAACATTCTTGGATAAATAAACAATGGGTCAGTGATAGAGTGATAGACAGTATGTTTCTATCACTCTAGCACTGTTTCACACTTGAGAAAGATTTACTTCGTATACCTGGATTGCCATCCATGGCAGTATTACACAACAACTCTTTGTCTCTTGGGAACAAGCAGCATGGTATCCTTTTGGATAGGTCCTGTTCTTCCGTCTGCATTATGGTGCAAAAGTGAAATTCAAGTGGTAAAAACCTTTTGAAGGCATAAACCAATCTCCATTAGGTTGCTTTAATGGCTTTAGTGCCAGTTAGTTAGTATCTACTTTAATTTACGAATGATTCTGGGCTGATCTTAGAAACTGTGGATGATTGTTTCAATAACCTTGATCAGAGTTCACATCAGCACAATCTAGTTTTGTTTGGTGCTTAAATGTTTTTGAAGCTATATGGTAGAGGAGATACATATTCTTCGCGCTATCTTCTTCCAGCCTCTTGGAAAACATGTCTTTTCTCCTATTTCTGTGAAGGTACTAACTAGATCAGGGATGTCAAACTCAATTTCATTGAGGAACGCATCAGGGCTGTGGTTGATTTCTGGGGGCTGGGTGGGTGTGGCCAACTGGGTGGGCATGGCCAGCTTGACACCACTCCCCAAACTGCTGGCGTGTTTCCTCTTCACACTGGGTGGACCAGGCCAAAGCCACGCTGGCCCAATGTTTCCTCTTTGCACTAGGTAGACCGGGCTGAAGCGACGCAGGCCAGCCCCTTACATTTTCCAGGCCGGTCCTGTGGGCCAGATCCGGCCCGTGGGCCTTGAGTTTTGACACTCCTGAACTAGATTATACATCGCTACTGCTTAGGAACTTCCTCCACATATTACTTTTTTGTTTAGTGCGGTGGCATTGAAGTATTTCTCATAAATGCTCGCTCATTTTTTCAACTTTACCTTGTATAATAAAATGTCACAGTGTTATTTCCTGTAGCCCAAAATTACTCTGCGTAATAGTATTCTGGAAATTCAGGTTCTAGTCCCAGGTAACATCCTGTCTAATTAACTTCCTGGTCAGAAAGAAAAGAAACCCAGATTTCCCTGTTGTGAGGTAGGAGAAGAAAATCAGTTGAGGAAGGGGACTGCAGTAGAGAATTTAATAACAAAAAAGTGTGCTGGCAGAAATGATGGAAAACCATAATGAAATAAATTAGATTTTTGAGAAATGGTGCTGCAAGCTGCAGTAATTTGCAGAGATTCAGGATGCTGTGGTTACATGGTCATTAAACTTAATTTGCTGCAATTCTTCAAAGAGCAAAGCTTACGATACTATACGGATGCCTATGTGTGCTCCATTACTACGGCTTTTACTGTATCTTACCGAATGTGATTTCTAGCCAACAATTTATGGCAGCCAGTACAGGTAGTCCTTGACTTATGACAGTTCGTTTAGTGACCGTTCGAAGTTACAACAGCCCTGAAAAAAGAGACTTGGTTGCAGCATCTCATGGTCACATGATTACAATGTAGATGCTTGACAGCTGACTCATATTTGTGACGGTTGTAGTGTCCCAGAGTCATGTGATCCCCTTTTGCAACCTTCTGACAAGCAAAGTCAATGGGGAAGATGTATTCACTTAACATCCGTGTTACCGACTTAACAACTGCAGGGATTCACTTAACAAATGTGGCAAGAAAAGTCGTAAAATGGGGCAAAACTTAACAAATTTCTCACTCAGCAACATAAATGTTGGGCTCAATTGTGAGGGCTACCTGTCCATCTAGGGAAATCGGGACTGCATTTGAAACTTCAAATTCTAAGCCATGACTCATCGTGTGATTTTTTTTTCTTTTTTTCTTTTAATCAAATCACTTCTGTATTCATTCTGTGTCCCCTTCTGTTCTTTCCCTCTAATCCAGTTGGCAGAGATAAAGATCCATTTGCAAATCTATGTGTTTAAAAAGAGTTGGTTAATTGTATATTCATGTTCAACCAGCTTGATTGCCAGGGTGCTGCTGAACTTATTTTTTTTTAAACTGGGAAAGATGTTTTGAATTACAGTGTTTATTTCTGTCTCTACTTTGCTTGGAGACCAACAAGGCCTAAATGTTTCTTGTATGCCCCAGATGCTACCTTCCACTTTATTATCGATAGCTGGTTCCCTAATGGAATCATACGTTCATTAGGGCATGTGTGCCAGCTTTTCATAACAATACGCCTAATGATTACCCAAGCCTGCTTTGGAACCAGTTGACACTTGGAGGGCTGTCAAAATATCCTATTCTGAGCCGTTCTTTGCTGCAGTCTCTCAGGAAGTATCTGCCTGTTCCATTCGGTGGAGAATAGGTGGAAGGGGGGGGGGGTAAGTGGGATGATATAAAGCAAAATTGTGCTCCCTGAAAAAGGGAGTTGAATTCAGTTCATGGGACTTGTTTTGTTCTTGTTCCCAGGCAGCTTTCAGTAAAATTCCCATTGGATTCATTCCTCTTGGAAAGACCAGCACTTTAAGTCATACACTTTATTCTAAGAACGATAACCAGGTCCAGTAAGTATGAATTCATGGTGACATTGATGGAAAATCCATCTACTTTTTCAGTACGTAAAACAGCATGTTTCATTTTTAATCTATTTGTATTTTGACCTTCCTTTAAAAAGAGCTCTGCATGATATGGACTCTGTTACTTTTCTAGCGATGTTATGAAATCTGTTGTTCTGTTAGAGTGCCTATCTATTCCTTAATGAAGATACAAATCTCCATTTGACAGCTTAAAACCTATTATGAAGATCACACTAAGCTGCAATGTGTTTTATTTGCTTTTGGCTTCCTATGTTTTACAAAACCAATCCCCCCCTTCCACCTCTTTGATCCAAGCTTGGTGGCCTTGCTGAAGCCCCTTTCAAGTTAATGCTATTGAAGTCCACTTCCTTTTGTAATAAGGCCAATGTCATTCATGACCTGATAGGGATAAAGAAGGTATTACTGACATAGATGAGTAAGGGATGGAGGGAGCTGTCTGAGAAAGATCCACATGGTTTTTATAAGTTGCAGCAGCCTCAACTCTAAGATGTCAGTGTAGGAGAATGATACTTCTCTATCAGATCCTGATAGACATCTGGACTGAGATAATCTGATGTTAGATTGGGAAGCCTTAGAACAAGCTGGGGGTGTTTGTGATGTCTGGTCCTTTCAGCTCCACAGTGGAATCCCTGCCTAACTGTTCGATCTCACCTCTGGATTAATGGCTGAGGCACCTAGGCTGACAGGTTGGGTAATTTCAATCTGTTGTCTCTGTAGTTATTGTGTGAAAGCTAAGGATTTCATGGCAGCCACCAGAGCAACAATGGGCTTGTCCAAATAATCACAGGCCCAATATATTGGGGGTTGTGGGAAAACCGTTAAGCCTGATTTATATGTCAGAGCAACTAAGTTTTGATAGGGTCATGATCTAGTGGTGGGAAAAAAGATACAGAGCACTTCTGGATGACTATGGGATTTGACTGATGCCACGAACATGGAGACATGTCAGCTTTGCAAGTTAGTCTAGACAAGAAGCACACTGTTACATTAACAGAAATTGGCAAGTCTGAAAGTAGGTCTCTGTCCACCTTTATAGTCCAAAAACTAGGGGGAAAATCAACTTCTGAGACATTTCTCACACCCACTTTTCCTATGAACTCAGCTGCTGCTTGTCTGACCATTGTCTGGTTTTGATTCTTCCTCTTGTCTCTCAAGGTCATTCCCACATATCATTAGAAGAAAAGAGCAGTTAAATTGGTCCACATCAGGCTTTAGGTTTGACTGTTTCTCCCAACAATTGGTGGGTGTTTCTGTCTGGAGCCTGCTGATGTTTAGAATGTGGATGCATCAAGGTCTCTTAATGAGATTGTTCCTGTGTGCTGATCCTGAGGTAGTCCTTGGTTTTCTGAGTTCCAGGAAATAAGATGCCAGTGAAAATGCCTAGGGAAACGTTAGTGCATTAAGTCCAGTTAGACTCAAGAAAGAAGCAGTCTCCAGTTCTCAGTCCTTTCAAGCATTCCAGAATGATAACTGCAGTTGAAGGTATTCAAGGTCACCAAAATACCATGCAAAACTAGAAAGCTTGCAGTCCCTATATATATATAATGGTAGGAGTTAGGTTTCAAGACCTTTGTTTGATTGCTTGCTTGTTCGTTTGTTCAAATTTATTAGCAGCCCATTCTAGAAGATGCTAGGTTAGAAGATGCTAATTATATCAGGGTAGGCTGACACTCACTTGATCCCAAGGTCATCAACACTGATCAGTAGTAATCTTTTGGGCATAACACGTTCCCAATTCTATTACACAAGATGTTTTAATTGGTGATGGATTTTACTATGTTTAAGGACTGCATACGCTTGCTTGACTTCTGTGTTATTCTCTATTTTTTCCCTAAGATGTATCACTGATGCCACGTTGTCCATACTGAGAGGAGAGACAGTTCAACTTGATGTATTACAGATTAAGGTAGCAATATTTCATTTGTAAATGTTATATTTGGGAAAGTTATTTTTGTTTTTATACCTGCACGTTCTTATTTTGGGTCGTATGCCATACTGAGTACTTATTTTGATAGAGCCAGTTAATCTAAAAGAGGTTGTTTAAAGTCTAAACGAGTAATATATGGCAAAAGAATTGTTCAGGCATGTCTAAAATACTATTACAATACAAATAATATTACATATATGAAATACGGTTACATTCACATAGGTAGCACAAGGCATTTGCTTTGTTATTTAGCTAGGCAATTCTGCATTTAAGATTTTAGTTAATTGGTGCAGATAACATTGACCTGTGCCAAAGCACAGAATGATTTCATTCTGTGAAGGCATATCTGACTATCTATTTTTGGCTTACCTGCTTCATACACTGAAAATAGTAGCCTGAGTAGGAAGAAGAGGAAGAAAATCCTTTTATTTCAGCAAGGCATCTCAAGCAAAGTTGCTAAATAATCTGTTTCGCTTTTTGCTCACAAAATGAAATTGGTTGCAAAGCTGGAGCTAAACTCAATTTGCATTAATTTACTATAATTTAATAATTCTTTTCTATGGACCTGCCAAGATAACATACGATGGTCAGTATTTTTAATTTGTATTTGTAACCTACAGCCATACATACTTATTCTTCTGATGCTGCTATCATTAGACTAATGTAATGGAAAGGTTTGGCTGCCTCTGTATAAAATAAGATTTCTGTTTTTGTGTTTTCCTTTATGGAAAGGGGAACAAAGAACAGCCAGTATTTGCTGTCAATGGCTTACGGTGGGGCTCTTACAGAGATGCAGGAGCAAAAGTCAGCAAGTAAGTAAATATTTTGCTGTAACCTATATTTACCTCTATCTTTTCTCCTGTATGTTACTTCCATTGAGACATTGTTCCAAATTCATTGTTATCAATCTATTCTAGCCCCACTAGCCTGAAGATTTCTGTTCCCTCTGGTTTTAATTCCATAAGTTTCTTGGCTATTGTTCTGCAGCTCTGATGATTAATTCCTTATTCTCAAGGCGCTGCTTTTCTCCCTCTTGAGAAAGAGTTTGAGTCATAGTATTTTACCAAGAGCCTACCTAATTGATAGAAAGTTACTTGACATGGACTGCATGAAACGGATTTGTGGTTTCTACATAGTGCCCCTCTATGTATAATCTGTTATCACAAAACCATCTGGTATCCATTGATAATCTATGGTCATCTGGATAATATCTACTTTTGAACCAGACAGGATTGATAATGATATATAGTCACCCATACAATATAGGAGTATAGTGTTATAAATGAGAAGCTATAGGTGTCACCTGAAAACTCATATAGAGTTGTACATGTATGAACTGATTATCTAAATGGTTGCCTCTCTCCCAGGACTGAGATGTAGAGTTCACTATTGCTTTCCTCCTAAGTGCTCCTCTGAAGAAATAGGTACTTCCTCTCTAGTGAGCTATCTTCTGGTTAGCCTGTGATAAACCACATAAATATAAATAGGAATAAATAAATAGAAATGTTCTGGCTTCTGCAGCAGGAAGTCACCAGCTCAGTATACTTGCTTAGTAAGAGATAAAAGCAAGATAGAAAAACCTCATTCTGTACAAGTAGTATAGAAATAACAATAGGCCAGTGTTTTTCAACCTTGATGACTCTAAGATCTGTGAACTTCAACTCCCAGAATTCCCCAGCCAGCACGGCTGACTAGAGAATTCTGGGAATTGAAGTCCGCAAATCTTAAAGTCACGAAGGTTGAGAAACACTGCAATATGCAATTAAGTATTGTAGTTCACTGGACTATGCTGGGTGTGACATGTTACACTGCTACACTCAGATGACCTCTAGATAAGCCAGATTCTACCAAGCCACATCTGCATTAGCATGAAGCCAGAGCCAATTGCACTCTTCTTTTTAATTATCTTTTTATTGTCTATCATGTACAAGTATAAAACTGTAACAAATGCTTTTGATTAAAAATGTATTAAAAATGCTAATTGCTGGCCTTAGATTTCAGTTTTGCTTTTGTTTTGTTTTGTTTTGTTCCAGATACTGGTATCTTGGACCTCTGAAAATCCAGGCAGCCCATTTTTTTAACACATTAAAGGTAATTATTATCAATCACTCAATATTATTTCATTGCTGGAAACTAAAAAAGAGTCATCTTTCTGTACATCTAGTCCTCTGTCACACAATGGTCTGCTAAATGATAACAGCTATGGATAACATTTGTTCTCCTCTCCCTCCCTCCAGCCCTTAGAAGCTGATATTAAACACAAACTCTGATTCAGGAAACAGTTACAGGTAATCCAAAGGTGCTTTTTCAAGAGGCAACTGGACTTCCTTATTTTGCTTTGAATACGTTTTTCTTCTCATCCAAGAAGCTTCTTCAGCTCCGACTGGATGGAAGGAATGGAAGGATTTATACTCCTTGGGTATAAATGGAATCCTTCCATTCCTCACCATCCAGTCAGAGCTAAAGAAGCTTCTTGGATGAGAAGTGAAACGTCTTCAAAAGAAAAAAACAAGAAAGTTGCC